>JAMPIV010015507.1:0-236385 GCA_024509875.1 Oreohelix idahoensis
TCCTTGCGAGTCAGATCAGTCTAGAGGAGCAACAAATTGAGTTAACATTTTTTGATATATTCTTTTGGTTTAAAATCCACATTTAACGACACGAGATGATCGCACGTTCCTTTTTTTGTTTGTGGTCTATGGTGCTCTCTGCAGTTTTTCCAATGTTCTTCTAGGGGTCAGGGGGGTCAAATGTTTACCACTGATATAATCAGTGTGTCCCAAGAATTCCAATCTCTTTGCATCCAAGCAAACATTTTGTTGGCCTAGCAGTTAAGTTTCGCCTGCCCGAGAGTGCCTATATCGAAATAACATTTTTAGAGAGTTCAATGTGTTCTTCAAATGTCTCTGTGGCGACTAGAATATCATCCATGAAATTCGTGATACATGGGTTATTCAGGGGGTCCAACAATTTGCGCATCATCCTTGAAAATACACTCGGAGCATTTTTCAGTCCGAATGGTAGCATATTGAATTCATAATGTCCATCCGAAGTGCTAAAAGCCAAATAAGGTCTCACTTCAGGCTTCACTGGGATCTGGTAATAGCCTTTACTAAGATCCACCTTTGAAAAGTATTTTGCCTTGTTTAATCTGGCAAATAACTGTTTTGTGTCTGGTAATGGATCCACTTGTCCTTCTGTGACAGCATTCAGTTTCCTGTAATCTATGCACAGTCTGTGTTCCCCAGACGGTTTTCTCAACAAAACAACACTAGAACTAAAAGATGATTCACTGTGCGAAATAATCCCCTCCTTCAACAAATAATCTATTTCTTCCTTCAATGCCTTCTCCTTCGCGAACGGAATAGAATAGGCTCTCATACAGATTGGGTTTGAGTCTACCAGTTTCATGTCATACTGTAGCAAATTTGTATGTCCTGGTTTATCTGTTAATACATCTGTATGTTCCTCTAGAACCTGTTGAACTCTCTCCCTCTGATTTTTAGTCAGGTGCTTACTGACTTTTACTTGTGCCGCTGTTTCACAAGGATGTAATGGGTATTCATGTGAGGTGAGTGGTTCCTTTTTGCATTTGAGTTGCGATAGCCAAGGTCAGTAAGGGGGTGCTTTCCTGGAGTGGTCTGTCCAGATACTTCTTTAACAGGTTTACATGATAAACTTTCTCCTTCCCCTTTTTATCAATTTTATAGTTTGTTCTAGACACCTTCTCTAGAACCGTATATGGACCTTGCCATCCAATTTGTAATTTATTCTGGCTGCCGGGTAGTAGAAGAAGCACCTTCTCTCCCACAGCTAATTCTCTGTCCTTTGCCTTCCTATTAAAATATGCTGCATGTTTCTTCCTGGCTTGTCTCAAATTATCATTTGCCAGTTTCCATCCAGCTTTCAGACGAGTGGTCAGTTCGTTCACATATTGATAAGATGAGGTAACAGTCTCTTCTGCCTTCTCATCTGTCCAGGTCCTTAATAAGGCTTCCAATGGACCTTTTATTGGCCTCCCAAATAACAGAGTTGCGGGAGCCATCCCGGTTGAACTATGTGGTACCTCCCGATACGCAAACAACGCGGCGGGCAGGAATTGATCCCACAGATCCGGTTTTTCGTGTGCCAGCTTCCTCAGGATAGAAATGAGAGTCCCATTGAACCTCTCTACCTGGCCGTTCCCTTGTGGGTGGTACGGACTACAATGAAAGTGTCTGGCTTGAAATAGCTTAAAAACTTCTTCCGTTAGTTTCCCCTTGAACTGTGAGCCATTATCAGTCAAGATTTGATGCGGGAATCCTAATCTTGTGAATATTGTAAGTAGTGCCTCTGCTACATGTTTTGAATCAATTGATGGCAGGGCTACCGCCTCTCCCCACATAGAACAAGTGTCCACCAGAGTAAGGATGTAACTGTTCCTCCTCTTGGTCCGAGTGAGAGGTCCCACAATATCCACTGCAACCCTCTCAAAAGGTGTTCCCACTATGGGCATTTCCCCTAGAGTTGCAGGGGCAGTCCAGTGCTTTGGATCTACCCTTTGACATTCTGGACAGGATTTGACATATCTTTTTATATCCTCCGTTATCCCTGGCCAGAAGTAATGACAAGCTATACGCTGTCCTGTGGCGCTGATCCCCATGTGACCACTGAAGGGAATCGCATGCCCGAGTTCCATCACTTTATCCCTATATGAAGTGGGAAGAACCAGCTGGTTGTGACCATTTGTTCCAGTTCCGGCCTTCCTATATAATAATTTGTTCTTCATAAAGTATTCTCCTTTGCTTGGAGGTGTGTGGCATTTGGGCAATTTTTTAAAACATGGCTTGAGTGTCCTATCCTCAGCCTGCACCTTCCTCATCTCCTCCGGATGAGCATTTATAGGTTCACCTTCTTCTTCCTTTTTCTGTGACCTGGTCTGCACTGTCGCCATGATCACAGGTCTCTCGGGATTCCCCAAGAAGACGTACCTACACCCCAATATCAGAGGGTAGATTGGTTCATCTATCACTGCTGCTCTGATTTCTCCTTCCACATAGCGAGTTTTCACCGTTATCCTTGCGATGGGAAGTGTCATGAGTGGTATGTCCTTAGTCGCCCCTTGTATTTCCACTGTTTCTGTGGTATACTGACTTGGGTCCACTAGGCTAGACTTCACAACTGAATCATAATCCAAACCTGTATCATAAAGGCACATTATGGTGACCCCATTACAAATAACATCCTCACAAACTGGGGGGTGATAAGGTTCCTGCTGTCTATTAGGATTAACCTTTAATCTTTGAGTCCCCGACTTCATTGCAGCAATGTTTGAAGGTTTCCTTCTACAAAATTCGGTGTTATGGTTGTCTTTCTTACACCATTTGCACCATCTTTTTCCTTGGTTTAACGGTTTTCTTTCATTATATTTTTGGTCACTGAACTGTGAGTTTCTGTCACGATAGTCATTTCTTGGCCTATCAAAGTTTGTCCTGCCTTTATTACCCTGTTCTCGGTTATAAAATTTATTAAATTGCTGTGGAGCTTTAAAATTTTCTATGTGCTTCTTTTTAGTGCCACTTACCTCTGCCTGGGCTGCCTGATACCTCTCAGCGACATTTAAAACCTCCCCCAACCTCTCTGCACCTTGTTCCATGAGAAATTTTCTCAAGTCTGGAGCCATGGACTCTATTAATTGCTCTATCATGATCATTTCTTTAAGATCTTGGGTCTTCCCCAGAGCAGTCCATTTCTCCAAATAGGTTTCCAGTCTGGCAGAGAATTGGTGGTATGTCTCCCCAGACAACAGTTTGGCATATCTAAATTTCTTACGGTAAAATTCACCATTTTTTTCGTATCTTAATAACAGAGCCTGCTTTAGCATGTCATAATTGTCTTGGTCTTCTCTGTTCATTTTTGTGAAGACTTCATAAGAAGTACCTCTCAATCCCTGTGATAACTTTAAACTCCACCTCTCTCTCTCTAACCCATATGTAGTAGCTAATAACTCAAAACGACTGAGGTACCCCTCGATGTCATCGTCTTTTTCAACAAAATGGTCTAAGTGAAACCCCATAGCTGAGTTTGAGACACCCTGACTAGCTGCAGCATCCGAGGCAAAAGGGCTGGCACCATTTTCAGGAGCATGGCCTTGTAATTCCAGCTCCCTTAGTCGTAATTCACGCTCCCTTTGTAACCTTCTATCTTCTGCTTCCCTTTCGGCAGTCAATCTTTTTTCTGCTGACTCCCTTTCGGCAGTCAACCTTTTTTCTTCTGCCTCTAATGCTTTAGCCTCTTTGTCAGCCTCAATCTGCAGCCTCCTAAGTTCTCTATCAGCCTCAATTTGTAACCTCTTCTCTTCAGCTACCCTCCTATCTTCCCTTTCAATATACTTGTCACATTCAGCAGTTACATACTGAATTAAAACCTGACCATCCATTCCCATTTCCTTCGCCGTTAGCACAGCAGCTGATCTGAACTTTGCCAGCTCAGCCATCACACAAAATAACAATGACCCAGGTAAATCTAATTACTTAATGACAGGTAATTCTAATTATCATAGGATAGGTAATTCTAATTATCAAATGACAGGTAATTCTAATTATCAAATGACAGGTAATTCTAATTAATTAACTAACTGGCTGTGAAGATTCACCAACTTTGATTTTCCATTTTTATTTTAAGGGACACTTTTAACTTTTGACAATTTGTCCCTACTAGTTTAGTTCTCCCACCAGGAGATTCTAATATTTATAATTATCTAATTATCCCTGGACAAGACCCCAATATTGTAGTGGTTTTGATGGTATTGTATGGTTGTGATGTTACCTAGTGTAATGAATGAGGTCAGCTGTGAAGGCTCATGAGATAAATGTTGATGCGAATTACAGAAGGCCCTTCTTACTACCACTTACGACCTCAAACATATCTTTTTTTACTAATGAATGTAGCTACGTTAAAAGTCTAGGGTACTGAAATGTAATGTGTTGTAGTAGATTACCCACACACACACAGATATTTAATAAGTCTAATAATAATAATAATATAATGTATAACACACTGAACTAACTCAGGCTGTTTTAGTTTTAAATATTAAATCTTTTGGTAAATTTATTTGTTCTGATCCAAACGTTTGTTGGTCAGAACATATGAAATATTATGGAGTTATAAATGGAATGCATAATTATATGACATAATAAAATGGAATGTGATTACAAAGGTATGTTATAAGTCTAGTTAATATTAATTATATTAGATTGTCCCAGGAGACTATTACTGAATGTACTGTTGGGGTGATATCATCACGCCCAGTCTATGACTACCAAACATTGTCCATTGACTTATGGGATGAATACATGGTTTATTTTCCCACAATGGTATGTCTTTATTTGATGGTGAATTAGTTGATAAATTAGTTGATAAATCAGTTGGTGAACTTCCAGCAGGCCAGATCTCACTTATCTCGACTGCGTCGATCTTGTACAAGAGTCTGGTGGCCCCTCCTCTCCGTGTTGGGGGATAATATACGGCTCCTCTGACACAATGTTAGACTGCACTGGTCCACGCTTGTGTATATTACAACAGCATTCGGCACCTCTTCGGTGCCAAACAGAAACTCACAATTCTGAAATAAAAGTTTTGTGGCATGTGTCAGAACTCCACCAACTGAGCCACTTCTGCACACAACACTACACAACAACACCCCACAGACTGGGTCAGATCTCTCTGACCACACAGTACATCTTACCAGTTGTTTTCATATAGTACTAGTTCCCCAAGACTACCTTGCATCTGAGATATGTTCAATAGTTTCCTTCTATTCAATAAGATAGGTGATATGTTCCACTGATCTCACAATAGATCCGCCTCCATAGTTTTAGTAGGCGTCCATATATTTTGTTTGTCTCTAGACCCTGAACTTGGGCTGGGGATCTAGAGCGAACACTTACTTGTCGTAATCATTTTATATGATATGGCAGTATCAATCACTCGAAATATTAAAATGTACAAAAGAATTGCTTTCATTCTTACCAGAATTCAGAATTGAGAACACAGTTAAATGCTAGCAAAACTCAGCTGAGCTGCTGTGTATCTGATGGCGTCCCACTAAAAATTATGTATTATCTTCTGGAAACAACACCACAGGTACTACACCACTGTGTCTCTGGACAGTTTTTGTAA
This sequence comes from Oreohelix idahoensis, assembly GCA_024509875.1. Taxonomy (NCBI): domain Eukaryota; kingdom Metazoa; phylum Mollusca; class Gastropoda; order Stylommatophora; family Oreohelicidae; genus Oreohelix; species Oreohelix idahoensis. Next base: position 5,591 of record JAMPIV010015507.1, read on the forward strand.
CGAATGGCAAAAATGCGCATCTCTGTCCTGCCAATATGATTTCATTCATCCAATCACCGACTCCCCCCCCCCCTAACTTTCAAATCTACAACCAAAAGTCAAATTTCAGTCAGCTCTCAGTCAAGTATGTATTACTGTCTGTTGGTCCGTCTGTCTCTACTTGTTTTTTCATAAAAAACACTCTTGGTTCTTGGACCCCTCCATGCAGTACCCTACACACTTCTGCCTTCGAAGTTATTTTTAGCCACAATTCTCCACCATTTCCCCTCTCTTTAATTACAGCTCGATTTTAGCGCTTGAGTCTCAAGGCCGCAAATTTTGAAACTATAGTGACATTTTTTAACAGTGCAGTCGCTCGTCTGATATGAACAACACAGTCTTTTGTCAATATCTTCACTATTATCTATCCGTCTGTATAATTTAAAGTATATTATTTCTCTGCTCAAGACGGGCTATCAGACTAGCTAGGTTTTATATTCCTAACATTATTATTAAGAAAAAGTTACTTTTTCAAGGTTAGTTGTTTTTTTGAAATACAGTAGAACTCCATTTATCCGAACCCCAATTATCCGAACATCCAATTATCCGAACACTTTTTCCAGAAAAAAAAAATCAGACGCCACCATTCACGTTAGACTACATTTCTGAATCTTTTGATGCGGCAAGCTTCAAATGTGTGCGAACAATTTGTAGAGGATGGTATGGGCTAATGGTCGGTCGCTTACGTACAGGATGTCAGTTAGATCATAGTCAGTTAATATCTGGTTTACCAATCCAGTGTACGTGTGCGTTCTAGGCAGAACACTGGCTAAACAGACAGTTCAACTAGGAAAAGGTGAAACTGTATCTTCACTTGCGAGGATTTTCAATGTTGGGAAAGCTACCGTCTCTGACATCAAAAGTAACAAGGATAAAATTATGAGTTTTGCATCGAAATTGGATAGTGAAAATGGGTCGAAGAAACGTACGTAAAACCATGAGAAATGCGAAAGATTTGAAATTGGAAGAGGCTTTGTATATATGGTTTGTGCAAAGAAGAAGCAAAGGGGAACCTTTCTCTGGCTCTCTACTGTGTGAAAAGGCACTTCAGTTCAACAATCAACTTGACGGTCCTCCTGACTTTAAGGTTAGCCAGGGATGGTTAAGAAACTTTAAATCTCGTCATGGCATACGAGAATTGGAGATTCAAGGGGAATCTTTATCTAGCGATGCAACTGCCGCTGAAAATTTTAAAGAAACATTCTTGGCTTTTTTGGAAGAAGAAGGTTATTCACTCGATGATGTGTATAATGCCGATGAGACTGGCTTATATAGGAAATCATTGCCTCAAAAATCACTTGCATCTCAGCGCGAAGCAGCTGCCCATGGGTTTAAAAAGTGCAAAGGGAGAGTAACAATTTTGGTAGCCGCGAATGCCAGTGGAAGTCATCGTTTACCGGTGCTAATGATCGGCAAAGCCAAAAAACCACGTTGTTTAAAGAATGTGACATGTCTCCCATTGTGCTGCAAAGCACAGAAGAGTGCTTGGATGAATAGTGAAATATTTCTTGATTGGTATACAAATCAGTTCATCCCAAATGTGAAGAGGTTGAGAGAACAAGAAAAGAAAACTGGAAAAGCAATTCTTCTACTGGACAATGCACCATCTCATCCAGAGACGGATACACTGAATGCAGTTGATGCAAATTTTAAAGTAATTTTTCTGCCTCCCAATGTAACAGCACTGATTCAACCAATGGATCAGGGTGTTATAGCAAAGCTTAAAAAGATGTACAAGAAGGAAGTCCTGCGTCGTTTATTGTTGGCTGAAGATGAAGAAAGTGTGGTGGCGTTTTCCAAAAAGCTTAATCTCAAAGACTACTGCTATATGTTAGCTGATGCTTGGACCACCCTGTCACAAGATAATCTCAACAAGGCTTGGAATAGCTTGCTTGGGAAAAAAGGAGGAAATGAAACTACTGCAGTGGACACAAATGATGATTGTATAAATGAAGTTGTGGAACTGTTTCAAGCAATGCCCGGATTTTCGGACTGTGACAAAGATGATGCACACATGTGGCTAGAAGATGATAATGATTCTGGTTTTCAGTTTTTGAATGACGAAGAAATTTTGTTTTTTGTGCAAGAAGAAAACCAAATACATGTAGTGACCGATGATGAAGACTCCTCAGAAGTACATGATGTACTTGTAGATTATGAAGAAAACCCAAAACGTCGACCAAGTCCTGAAGAGGCCTTTATAGCACTAGAAACAGCGATGGCTTGGTACGAGCAAGAAGATGGCAGCTGTCCTACACAGCTTCTGCTGTTGAAGAGAATGCGGGACTTAGCAGCCAAAAGGAGACTATCCAGTTTGGTGCAAAAGAGGATTCCTCATTATTTTAAATAGTGGGCTACATCTGTGCAAGTACATGTATACGTAAGTTGCGCCTGGTTTTGAATCGTTTGTAATGTTATTTTGAAAACATTTCTCTTTCTTAAAAAAAATAATTAATACAAGTAGTACATGCACTGCAGTATAATGAAAGATTTTGGTGATACAGTGATCTAATACAGTGTGGGTATTATTATTACAGTACAAGTAAATATGTTTTATAGTGTATTTTCCTTGTGATGGTTAATTATTTTTAGAAATATGTGTACATGTACTCGATACATTATGTAATCCAATTATCCGAACATTTGATTATCCGAACGATGCTGGGTCCCATGGGGTTCGGATAAATGGAGTTCTACTGTATGTTCGAGAACCTTCTCCATGGCGTATTGCCGCTGAATTCAAATAACAATCAAGTATCGTAAAAGTCCAAGAAATGACTGTTTCTGACACGAGCTAAAGTCGTTTTTTTTTTCTTACCAATTGCGTCTTTTAGCCTTGCGATCTTCAAATACGTGTTCAGTCATATTTTTCCTTTTGGTGTCCTCCGTTTCTCTCCCGTCTACAAAGGGTAACCGTTTCGTCTGCACGTCTAACTCGTTAGTTTTAAATGGCGGTGGGAAAGGCTGGCATGGGCGAGCATGTCTCCTAGTATCTTACGCATTATTTTTAACCCTACATTTTATCGTTAAATTTGGAGATATTTTAACGTTGTATCATGGTAAATTCATCACAAGTGCTAATGATTTAAGAAGGGATAGCTTTTAACATTTGTTCTTCACTTAGATTTTTCTCGCTAGTAAAACGAGTGAAATAAAGTAACGCGTAGCGATTTCATACTAGATATTGAATTAAAATGTTAAATCACGCCACCCGCATACCATAGACCGTAATTATGTTAACAGTATAGGCAGACAGCGATATCAAAATAAGAATACAAAAGGCAAGAGGAGCTTTCATTGCATTGGGAAATATATGGAGATCAAGAGAAATTGGATCCAACACGAAAATAAGAATCTTCAACTCAAATGTGAAGTCAGTCCTATTGTATGGCTCGGAGACATGGAGAACAACAAAGACAACAACCAAAAAGCTACAGACTTTCATAAATGGGTGCTTGCGTAGAATAGAGGGATTAAAATGGTATGACAAGGTTACCAACGTGGAACTGATGACAAGAACTAGACAAGTGACAGTGGAACAAGAGATGAGAAGAAGACGATGGCGATGGATAGGACACACACTGAGGAAACCTGTTGATAGCATTACAAGGCAGTCCTTGTTCTGGAACCCCCAGGGCAAGAGAGGCAGAGGAAGACCAAGAAGTACATGGAGAAGAGAGTTGGAAACAGAGGTGAAAATGATGAGGAGAACATGGAAAGAACTTGAGATGATGGCACGGGACAGGAGGACTTGGCATATGTTTGTTGAAGGCCTATGCTCCTTTGGGAGTGGAGGGTTATGAATGAATAGGCAGACGCGACGCTTAATCTCTACAGGAGAGAGATAAACCCGGCGGTTTAGCTGAATGGACTTGTAGGCAATAAAGCGACTGATAGGGGGGTGTCTAAATTACATCTTATATTTCATTTGTGCATATTTGTCATTATAGTGTCTATTATTTTTTATACCATGTAGCAAAATATGCGAGAATAAACGCTCAATTCAGTACGATTTAGGCATAAAACGATAATAAATACATTAGCCTGCATGTGTCTGACGGTTGGCATCTTCGAAGCCAGCAGCGCTGCTTTTTGCACAGTGCTAAGCCTATAGAACGATTTCAAGGAAAAAGTCTGACACGCTTTAGTTTCGTTTTCGACAAACACTACTAATATTTAACTTTTGCCCAATCTGCTGTATACACTTTGTAGTCTAGCCTTACAATTAACTATTGGCGGAAGCATACCGCAATATATCTATCTGAAGTAGCACTTTCTGTCAACTTTGTAGCAAAATCAGTAGTAATCCTTACATTTTTTGGTAGTATTACACGATACAATGCTAACTAGTAACGCAAATTATTAACCCGCCCCGTCTACACCCTGCTTCGATGACACAGTCTGCAACGCATATATTCACACTGCGGAAAAGCCAGCCAAGGCATAACCACGCAGACAATTTTATTTCCTCCTAGTGGTAGCATTTCTGACGTAACTAAAACAAGTTAGTTATTTGGAAAATACATGCTCGCAAGATGAAGGAGAGGAAAGATGGCGGACTTGTGTAAAATTTTATTTGACGATGGACGATGACATAAATTGGAAATTTTAAACCATTATGAAGTTCCCCATAAGAATTATATGGTAGTATGACGTAAGGTTAGCTGAGTAAGAATGTACTTTCAATAATATGATAGCCCCAGTATTAGAGAAGTTATTGAAGAAATACTAATATCTAAGAACACACGACCAGACACACTGGCGTTCCTGCTCGTTTTTTTTTTTGGGTAACGTTAGGGGGACGCGAGCTGGAAAAAGAGGCAGGAAGGTACATTCAAATTCGCTTGGGGTGAACAGAGTATGAATGGGAAAGGGGAACGGTAGGAGAAATGTAATCCTAAACGTGATATCTTTTGTATTGGGCATGACTAGAGCAGACCACCAGTTATTCAAAATTATTTTGGGTTTTTCATTCAAACTGCATTTGAATTCAAGTAGTAAAACGTTACGATTGGCTAGAGCTGGTAGATATTAGCAAAAGGCTTTGACTATTCATTGCCAGTTGAACTAATATTTGTATACAGATACGCTGAAAAACAGCTGTGTTAATTTTAAACTTAAATAAAGAATAAATTCACAGTCTGTGCAGTTCGGAGGAAGCTGAGGCCATTTCTTCACCAAATCAGCGTCATTTGTTTATATATTTCTTGATTGTGGTAAGGATATTTTATGAAATTTACTATGTTTGGTCCAACTACAAAGTTAGATACTGCTATTGGGGAAAAAGTGAAGGACATGTCGGAAGCAGACATTGTTGAGTCCACACATTAAACGGTATCTGACTTATGTATGTTTTTATAATTATGTTGACATATTATTGTATTAAAATAGTTTAGCAAGCCTCTGTGTTCAATGAACACTGTTTACATGCCTGAAGCAAATATAAGTGAAAAGAAAAGAAGAGAAGATCATATCACAGGAAATGTGGTTACTCCACATTATTGTATGGAGGAAAAGTATGTGAACGTACAGTGGCGTATCTACTATAAGGACTTGAGGTGTGGTCACAACCAGGTGGGAGTCCTGTACAATTCGGGGCGAGTGCATTTGTAAGGCACGCGAGGCTGACCCCATACCCACGTAGGAAATTAAGTGTTAGAATAAATGATCAGAGATAAAAGGCCAGGGTGTCCTTTTGTTGCAGAGGGTCTATGTTCCTGTTGCCGGCTGGTGACAGGAAATCTGCTGAGTGCTTATAAACGCCAACCAGTCTCCAACCAGACTTATATGCTGTCGAATATCCAGTAGGAGCTTTGGCGAGTGTTGAACTTGAAATTTCTGCAACTACCCATTGAATTATCTTACAACAAGGACTCCCAGGTGAAGAGTAAAACATCTGGGGCATCTCTGACATTTTCTTGTGTTTCAAAATATTACACAGGAATTTTATGGGGGTAGGATGAACTACAGCCCTCATATACAGTGACTCTCCCGGTAGATAACCAAAGTGAACTCTGTAATATTTCACCCAGGAAGGACATTTATAAATTAGATAACTAAAGTGAACTAATTTAATATTTCAAACAGGAAGGACATTTATAACTACATAATAACTTTTAGTTATTGGGCAGATTGTCCCAACATTTTTAATTGTTCTATTCTGTAAACTATCTTGTCCTTATTTTCAAAGACCTGTCCACAAGCTATGAATGGACAGGCAAAATAAATTGTAAATATTTGTTCAAAGAAAAACTTAACTGCTAGTTATTAAGTTCTTTAATAGAAACTTAAAGTGTTTGATTGTTGTGTACCATCATTCATTTCTCCCCTAGACACTAGGTACACCATACACTAGAGCCAGAAGATTGACCGTGTGAGACCTAGGGAGGTAGCGTTAGGTCCTCTGCACATAATTCATCATCATCATCTATAGAGTCAGAGACCTACACGTGCTTGACCTCACACGGTTATAGCAGACACCTTTTCATTCTTTTTAGGATACCATCATAACCTCCCCAGCAAAATCAACTTTGCTACATAAATTGGTAGGCTTGTCCAGGCATCTGAATTTCTCTTAGTACTACATACATTGGGGTCTGGGGTTTAGCTTTAACAACAGTCTATTTTCCCAGGGAATCCCCATATAGTATTACCCAAGATTTGGGAAGTGAAGAAAGTGTCAGAGCCCAGATTTAATTAAGTAAATTTATAATTAGTTAGAGATTTTGTTAGAACATTTTGTACTTATTAGAATGGCAGATCTGGCCAAGTTTCGCTCTGCGGCTGTACAGACTGCTAAAGAGATGGGCATGGATGGACCAGAGTTGGTTCAATATGTAACTTCAGAGGTGGATAAATTTATTGCCCGGGAAGATAAAAGATTAGAGAAAGAAGCTGAAAGAAAGTTAGAGGCTGAAAAAGAAATAAAGAGGTTGCAGATTGAGGCTGATAGAGAGGCTGAGATAAAGAGGCTCCAATTTGAAGAAAAAAAATTGACTGCCGAAAGGGAGGCAGAAGAAAAACGACTGCAAAGGGAGGCAGAAGAAAAAAGATTGACTGCCGAAAGGGAGGCAGAAGAAAAACGACTGCAAAGGGAGGCAGAAGAAAAACGACTGCAAAGGGAGGCAGAAGAAAAGAGATTGGCAGCAGAAAGAGAAGAAAAGAGATTGGCTGCAGAAAGAGAAGATAGAAGATTGCAGAGGGAGCACGAGTTACGACTAAGGGAGTTAGAAATTCAAGGCCATGCTCCTGAAAATGGTGCTAGCCCCTTTGCCTCAGATGCCACTACTAGTCAGGGAGCCTCAACCTCAGCTATGGGTTTTCATGTAGACCATTTTGTTGAGAAAGACGATGATATAGAAGGATATTTAAGCAGGTTTGAACTTTTAGCTACTACTTATAGGTTAGAAAGAGAAAGATGGGGGGTAAAGTTGTCTCAGGGACTTCGGGGAACAACTTATGAAGTGTTTTCCAAAATGAGCAGGGATGACCAAGACAGCTATGACATGTTGAAGCAAGCTCTTCTGTTAAGATATGAAAAGAACGGAGAGTTTTATAGAAAGACATTTAGGAATGCCAGGCTACTGTCGGGTGAGACCTATCACCAGTTCTCCGCCCGGTTGGAAACGTATATGGAGAAATGGGCTACTTTGGGGAAGACCCAAGATCTCAAAGAGATGATACTCATTGAACAGATGAGAGAGTCCATGGCTCCAGACATGAGAAAGTTTCTCATGGAACATGGTGCGGAGAGGCTGGGTGAGATAATAAATGTCGCTGAAAGGTATCAGGCAGCCCAGGCAGAGGTAGCTGGCACAAAGAAGAAACAGATAGATCAAAGTAAGGCCCCTCAAAACCATAACAAGTTCGATAATAGAAATAAGCAGTCAATACCAAGTTGAAGACTCCTTGGTGTTATCTTCACTGTAGATCTAGGCTTTTGCTGTGGATTTTCTGCCATTCCGAAATGTGCTGAGTTGATGTCATGAGCTCCAGTTTCTCCGGCTTGGCTTGCATTAAAGGATCGTCACATCTGGTCCCAAGCTGGGAGTAAGAAGCACGTGGCACACTGTGCATTTCCCGCCATCCAAGGGGGCTCTCCAACTATGCAGCCCTAGTTAAACAACACCATAAGGTTGTGCCTGGAGATGGCAACCTCATCATATAAAACAAATCGCCACAGAAACCATTGCTGAACGAGCATATGAATGCTTGATGCAAGCTTCATGTAAGGATACCAAATGCAGCAGTGGTCCTGTGCTCTGTAAGGAGCGCAAATGAAAATCATGACGACGCTGATGATGTATATATCTTTCTTAGAAGTCGAGGTACAATTGTTAGTTTCTTTCACTAAAAATAAAAAAAGCATCTTTCGTTTTCCTAAAACAAAGCATTGATACTGTTAGTTTTTCATTAGCCATTGTGCACGCGATGTTATTTCGGTCACTGGAAGAGTGCATGTCAGGACGGTGCATCGCTGTGTTCAAGGCAACGGAGGTCTGGGCGACGTGACCTTCACCGAGAAAACATGTTAACCTGATATATACAAACATACTTTTGGGGGATGCGGAGGACGGTAAAACTTCTATCAGGCAGTGGGGAGATAAAGAACAGATAAGGTTACTATGAGAATTTTAATAAGGTAGTTCCATTTTACATAGTGCGGTAGGGGAGTGAAGTGTTAGAGACTTCACACTATATTAGGTCGCAGCTTTTATAGGATGGGGCGACCGGTTCCTTTAATAGTTTCCGTTGCTTTCTATTCTTACTTCTTCTTGGTGGTTCTCTGAAAAGAGCAGAGTCATGTACCTAGTTACAGCTAAGCAGACCCTTGCCTCGAGAAGCAGTCACTCTAAACACTCTGCCACTCCCATCTCCTTTCTCTCAACTTCCACTCATCCTTCATTCCAATGGCGACCTAAGGGGGATGCGAGGGGGCGGTCCGCCAGGGGAAGGGGTGCCATCGGACACGATTGTGATTGTACTTACTGTTCAAAATATACTCGCAAGTGTGTTTCTTTATAGTGGGTGAGAGGTGCCAGAGGTAGGGCCACGCAATTCTTACTCCTAGCTTGGGACCAGATGTGGCGACCCTTTAAAATGCAAGCCAAGCTGGAGAAACTGGAGCTCATGATTTCATCTCAACACATTTCAGAATGGCAGAAAAGCCACAGGAAGCTTAGAAATACAGTGTAGATAATACCTTGGCTGCAATATTGCGAGAAGCTCAGCAGCCCTAGTTAATCAACAAAAGGATCCGCGATGGTTTCTGCAACAATCCGTTTTACACCATGAGTTTTCCAGCCTCATGCCTCTTCTTCACTAGGCAAGGGCCTAGTGGCATAGGAGATCATGTCTCTCCACAACTTCCAGTCTCCAGCACAATTTATCAATTCTGCTGTTGACTTCTTTCCATGCCACAATGTCAAACTGTCCAGTATTTGCTCTCTTTGTCTTCCCCTATCTCTTTTTTCTTTCAATCTTACCTGTTGTCACGATATATTCCAGCTTTCCTCTTCTCATAACATGCCCAAAAAAGTGGATTGCTTCTTGTGAAATAAGTTTCCTTTGTGCATTGGCCTCTTTCAGGACATCCTCATTACTTTTTTTGGCTGTCAATGGTAGTTTTAACATTCTTCTGTAAAATCACATCTCTGTGGCCTCTAGTGTCTTCCCTTATTTGTTTACTAATTGTCCATGACTCCCTCCCATGCACAGTCACATATTAACCGCATTTTACGACATTGCCCGTGGAAGCAACATTACCGGGGGGGGGGGGGGGGCCTTATTCTTTCTTTGCCTCGGACTCCCGGGAAACACATGGGGCCCCAATCATCATAGTTAATCGTAAACAAGTTAAAGCTAGTTACTCGTTGTGACAAACCGACACATGCCCCACTTTTAAACGAATATTAAAAGCACGACCTTCGTCAGTTATCGTCATGTTTCGGGGCGCACAAGCCGAGAGATAAACATCCTCTCCACACAACCCGATCTGGGACCTGTCTCCCTGTGTGTGTATTTGGTTGTTCGGGATCAAAGACGCTTCTCAGCTTACTCCAAATAAAAGACAGGCTCATAACATATACTGCTGCAGAGAAGATAAGTGCTAGAGACTTCAAGTATACTATAGTACAAAGTGTCAGCGCTTATTAGATGTTGTGACCAATCATGAGGTCTTCCCTTTCTCGCTGCTTTTGCCTCTTCCGTTTCACAGAAAAGATCCAAGTACCAATTTTTACATCTAGACAGAATGCAGCGTTACGCGGCCTGGTTTCATACCAGGTCCATCTGCCTCGAGAAGAAAGCATTCTACCCATTCTGCCACGTCGACCTTCAATATTGTCGTAGATTTCCGATAAGAGAATTAAGACTAGGTTTGGTCCCTTCTGAATAGGTTTGAATAGGTGATAGACTCAGTGAGAGTTAGTGAAAGGTAATAGAATTTCCACACACGTGAGATGATAGATTTTGATATAGTGGCTGTCTCTGAAAGCGAAAAGAATTCTTCTCTCTCTCACCTATCTTCTACAACAGTTGTTACAGCGTCAGACAGACTACACCAATATACATATTACGTATATTTCTATCACTCACAGGCACGCACATACACGTGACGACAGGTAAACACACAGACGTGGGAAAACTATAACAATGATATATATATTATCTAGAACGAGCTGACCAAACACGATTATTAAGTTCAAGAGCGATTTTATTATCAGGAAAAATCGGCTCACAACATCAAAGAAAGTACATCAAGGAAAATACATATACACATAGTCATAAAAAATCAAGGAAATGTTGCAAGGATGATAGCCCCGTTATAGTGTTAACTCTAGGTTTTGCCCGGCCCCGTTAAGAGAACAGATGATGGCGCCCGAGTCACAGATACATAGGGTTTGAGTCTAAGAGTTATCTTTGTTTTATCTCGTAATTATATGCACAGAGTTTGAAAAAAAAAATCTGATTTAACCTAAGACAAAACACAAGAACTCTAGCCTTAGCAACAAATTATGCAGATTGAAAAAAAAATTAGGACAGCAACAGGGTGTCAAAGATAAAATAGTGAAAAATATCACTCAAACCAGCGTACACTCATTCATTCCGCCATGGCTTCTCATACTTGTACTCACGACTTTGCTTGCTGCCTCTTGGAACACATTGATTTTAGATTTTCACACAGACTCAAAAAAATGCAGTCTTCTGCCAAGAAGTCCCCAGTTCCAAAAGACGTATTTAACTTGGAGTCTCCGGGAACGACTACTTGGGTATGCAAATTTGTTCAAATGTCTGATTAAGTCACCTAACAGTTATTCCAGGCGCGGGAGTTAGCAGAGCACAGTGTCAATAGCGTAGGTTTCTAAAAAATGATGAATGTCAGGTCGGTGCCTTCCCTCAGTATAGGATTCACTTTAGTCACACCACAGATTTGTCCACAAGATATAATCTAGTCGGGAAATGATTGTTAATATTCACGCCACCAGGCAGCAAATTATATAGAGTTTCTAGAAGAAATTAAGTGCTGGCTCCAAGGTCCAGTATTTATCATTACAGTCTTTGAAAACCCGTTATAGGGATATTAGTATTTCTGTCTAACTTGCACCGTCAGATCAGTGTTACTTGAGAAAACCCACGTGGTTCAAAATAAGGACTGTCTATTTCTTCACAAGTATGGAAACTACTACTAGGTGCTGGTAAAGTTAGGGTCACCCCAAAACTTTCACTGTGTGGAGGAAAAATAACACATATAATATAATAAACAGAATCTGTACTGGTTAAAACTTACATTTAAACTTGCAAGCAGAGAGCTTTGCTTATCATTTAAACTTCCCGTGACGTAAGTTATATTTAAAAATCAGCAATCCTCATAAATTAAGAACACGTGCGTATTCCGTCACCATTCATGAGGCTGGATTCTAGAGTTTATACGTTAGTTTAGAAAAATACACTCGACTGAGTATTAGCAGTTAAATTAAATTTATAAATAGCTACAATTGCCGTTATAAGCTAGAAATTTTACTTTTATTCTGCTTTCCACTGAATGCTTCCCTAGAAAATATAATAGCCTACCACTTTATTTCTCTTCTGCGCTAAAGAAATAGATTAAAATGAATTAAGCGATTTAACACTTTAACACTCACAAAATCTATATATCTATCATATTAATTACCTCAACCACAGAATTACAGGTAGTCGCACAACTTAAGAATAAAAATGCTGAAAATATTTCTGGAAGTCTAGAAGTTCGACAAATTGCCGAAACAAACTGAGATCTTCGCTAACAGCTATTCTGTTTTCGAGCGACCTATCTACTGTGGAGTCTATGAGCGAGAATGAAATTAAAGTTTCAAACTTGGCCAATATCTTAAAATCAGACAAAGGGCCCAAACTTATTTCGCCAAGCGAAATTATCTCCCCTACTCCCAACATTTACGTCCGCTTAACGCGTGTCGTAACTGTCACCTACTGACCACGATGTACGCGTGTCAGTTTCAAATCCCAGACAGCCTGACTCCATTTCAGGGCAGTTTTCACACTACAGCTGACCATGGCCCAAGTGAGCGCCGTGTCAGTTTGGGATTTTCCAGACAAATGTCTGGATACTGACCGGTGCAGATGTAAAGTATCACACCTCACCGGGACTAATGTCGAGAAGAAACTCGCGCGCTCGGTGAGAATGTAGACGATTTGCTACGTCCTATGTTCAGCGAACCGACTTATCACGCCTTCTGACGCCCTGCAGCCCTGACATCTACGTAATATCGTCCTAGCGCGATTCTCAGTTTAAGAGAAAGGAAAACAGGTAAAGTTTGCGAATTATATGAAAATAATATACGCAAAACGAATGGATGAAAAATATACAGGAAAAAGGAAATACAGAGATAATAAAGAGAGAATTTGGTGAAAGAATAGGAAGAAAATGTAGGAAATTAAATGAATATAAACCCTACGTGACAGAGCCTCCCCCCTTTAAGATATGGAAGCACTCCATGTCTACGTTATGGAGTTTAATTTCCTATAACCGTAGCTTCGGGGTGTCTGTCCTCTTCCCTCTCATCTTCCCCCTCCATCTCTGTCCAATTCCTACTCAAGTCCACTCCTCAAAGTTTCCTTCCCCTGGAATGTCTCATATGCGCGCTTGAAAGAGCGTCGCCGCTTCTGACATTTTTGAAAGATTTCCTGTGATAGCGGTGGAATATCCCTGCCACTATCGTCATCTTCGTCAGTTTTGGCGATCGTCAGGAGATGGTCGGAGGTTGGCACTGGTTTTTCCAAGTATCTCTTTAAGAGATTTAAATGGAAAACCTTCTCCTTTCCTTCAATAGAGATCTGGTAGTTAGCCTTAGAAATCTTTTTCAGGACGGTAAACGGCCCTTGCCATCCGATCTTCAGTTGGTTGTTCTCAGTAGGGAGTAACACCAAAACTTTCTCTCCTGCTTCCAGTTCTCTCTCTTCCGCGACTTTCCTGTATCGGTTAGCGTGCTTGGTGCGTGCTCGCTTAAAGTTAGTCGTTGCTAGGTCCCATCCTAGTTTCAACCGTTCCTTTAAAACCGACACATATTTACTGGCTGAGACAACTGTCTCATCAGCCTTCTCGTCTGTCAGAGACTGAAGTAAGGCTTCAAGCGGGCCCTTAATGGGTCTGCCAAATAAGAGTGTAGCTGGCGGAAATCCTGTGGAAGTATGAGGAGATTCTCTGTAGCCAAATAATGCTGCAGGAATACAGAGATCCCAATCTTCAGGTTTCAGTTGTGCCAGCTTACTTAGCATCATGGTGAGGTTTCCATTAGCACGTTCCACGAGCCCATTTCCCGCCGGAGTATATGGCTTAGTGTGGATGTGTTGGGTCCTCAAGATCTTAACGATCTCATCCATCAACAGGTTTCGGTATGGAGATCCATTATCCGTCAACACTTGCTGAGGGAATCCCAACCGAGTGAAAATCTGCACGAGGGCTTCTGCGACATGCTTGGCATCTGCGCATGTTAGCGGGATAGCTTCTGCCCATAAAGTGCATGTATCGACTAAGGTCAGGATGAACCTGTTCCTTCTTTTAGTCCTTTCGAAAGGCCCTAAAATGTCGATCACAACCCGTTCGAATGGTGTACCCACTATTGGCATTTCACCCAAAGAAACTGGGGGTGCCCGTTGCTTGGGTGGCACACGTTGGCACTGGGCACAGGATTTGACATATCTGATAATATCAGTATTTACTCCTGGCCACCAATAATGAGTGGTTATACGTTGGTTTGTGGCGTTCTGTCCCATATGTCCGCTAAAGGGAAGAGAGTGCCCCATTTCTAGGATTTGGCTTCTGTACTGTTTCGGTACTAGGAGCTGGTTGTAACCTTGGTCAGGCTTGCCCGTTCTCCGATAAAGTACGCCATCCTCAGAAAAAATGTCCCCGTGCTGTTTGGGTTCCTTAGCCATGGGCAGTTTCCTAAAGCAGGGTGCCAAAGTAGGGTCCTTGTATTGCGCTTCTTTAAGTTCCATAGGTAACAAATTTGGCGCAGGCTCCCGTTCCTTCTTGGTTTGCCCTCTTGTAGTTACTGCTGCCACAATCGGCTCTTCCGGTTTCCCAATACACACGTATCTCCCGCCAAGTATGACTGGGTAGATGGGATCATCCATAACAGCCGCTTTGATCACACCTCTGACAAAGTCAGAGTGTATCTCCACCAATGCGATGGGAAGCGCTGTAGGTGCCTCACTCTTACGAACTCCACAAAGTTTGACGGTCTCTGCTGTCTCTTGACCGGGTTTGACCAGGTTTCTGGCAACAATGCAATCGTAAGAAAGCCCCGTGTCAAATAAGCAAGAAGTTTGAGAACCGTTCAAAGTAACAGTACCTCGCGTTGAGGGTCTAACCCCAAGAGGTTGGGAATCACTGTCAATAATTCCGCCTTGCGAGACTGTTAATAAGCATCCGATGCGTTTAGGCTCGGTGTGCTCGGTCTGATCATATGTCCCGTGCTCAGGGGTTCTCCCTTTGCCACCTTGTCCTTTCTGGCTACGCTGCCATGTAGGGCGGTCGGGTTGATCAGACTGTTTGGGGTGGTTGGGGTACTTGTTCTTGTAGAACTTGGATTTTTCAGGAGGGGGGTTTTGAGGTCCAGTTTCTCTGTGGTTGTTTTGGTTAGAAGCCTGAGAAGATTGCTCTAGGTTATGTTTTCGAAAATGCTCCTCTGTCGGTTTCCGCTTTGTGGCCGGTAGTTCAGCCAGCGCATTGTGATAACGCTCAGACTTTTCCAAAATGTCTTCAAGTTTTTCTGCCCCCTGCTCAGCGAGAAATCTCCGGGTATCAGCAGACAAAGTGTTCTTTATTTGTTCAGTTAGAACAAGTTCCTCAAGACCTTCATAGGTAGAGGGGAGCTGCGAAAGCTCAAGGCACTTTGTTAGATATCCCTTAAGACGAGATGAGAACTGGTGAAAAGTTTCAGAATTCTCTTTCCGGCTGTTGCGAAACAGTTGCAAAAACTTGCGAGCGTTCATTTCAAAGCGCTCCAGTAACGCTTTCTTCAACACATCGTAGTCGTCTTGTTGGCTACTTTCCAGCTTAGAATAAACATCATAAGCAGAACCTTTTAGGGCCTGGGAAAGTTTCATATTCCAACGCGACCTCTCTAACCCGTACAGAGTTGCAATTTTCTCAAATTTTTCTAACCATGTGTCAATCTTCTCATTTGGACAAGGAAAAGATTCAAGAGTGAAAGACATAGCATTTAGTTGAAGAGATTGAGTGTTAGCAGGGTCAGTTAAGGAAGAATGAGGAGAAGACTCTCCATTGCTGGAGGTAGAGGCAGCCCCACGACTTTGGAACTCTAGAGCTTTAAGAGCCAACTCATGTTGTCTCTCCTTCTCTCTTTCCTCATGCTGTCTCTCCTTCTCTTTCTCCTCACGCTGTCTCTCCTTCTCTCTTTCCTCCTGCTGTCTTTCCTTCTCTCTTTCCTCATGCTGCATCCTGCGAATTTCCATTTCCTCGTCCATTTTCTTCTGCTGTAAAGCTTCGGCTGCTTCTTCTTTCCTCCTAGCTTCTTCCTCTTTCCTCTCCGCGTCATATCTCTCAAGTTCGTCTCTGACAAAAGCTTTCGCTTCCTCTCCTTCCAGTCCCTCCTCTCTCGCTTCGTCCCTGAGAAGTTGTCTAAGCTTTGCCCTCTCGGCCATATTATGTCAGTGACTGAGACACGTGGAGATAGAAAATATGAAAAAGACTAACCTGGTTCCTACCACTTACGAGAAAAAAATTCCAAAAATCAAAAGATGATATCCTTAACCCTGGGATACCTCCTCCAAAATAAAATCTAACTATCGCTGCTATTATCGGCAATAAAGCACTCAATGCAAAACACGACTACGCCAAATAAATGGTAGTTAAGATTACAACTGAAAATTAAGTTGCTACAGTGGAAAAGCAAAAGAATATTGCAAAAATTAAAGAGAAAAATAATCCCTTAATTTTTAAAAATCCACTATAAGTTCGCCCCTGAAGTCAGATCGGGTAAGGGAGAGAATTAATCTGGACAAAAAGTCCGAAACACACTCCTTAACTTAGTTCAAACGCCGTTCTGCCTCAGTACCCAGTGAATGTTATACACTCACCACTTTACCAGCATTTAGTATTACAATCAGCAGTTAACATATATCCCGACAAATCAACCTGTAACCAAAATGTATATTATTCAAAGATGCTGTGGAAAAAAAAAACTTATTAGTTTGTGTGGTCAGCACGCCCGTAAACAGATCGCTAGTCTAGGGGGGTAATTATTAAAGATATAACAACTCACAAGACATCACACTCTTACTCTATATCAGAATACAGAATCTTAAGTTCAAAATCCAGATAGACGAGTCCACGTTTGTCGTACTCGTCTTCCTATTCTAAGTTCAAAGACCGGAAACGAGCCCTCATTTGTCGTAGATTTCCGATAGGAGAATTAAGACTAGGTTTGGTCCCTTCTGAATAGGTTTGAATAGGTGATAGACTCAGTGAGAGTTAGTGAAAGGTAATAGAATTTCCACACACGTGAGATGATAGATTTGATATAGTGGCTGTCTCTGAAAGCGAAAAGAATTCTTCTCTCTCTCACCTATCTTCTACAACAGTTGTTACAGCGTCAGACAGACTACACCAATATACATATTACGTATATTTCTATCACTCACAGGCACGCACATACACGTGACGACAGGTAAACACACAGACGTGGGAAAACTATAACAATGATATATATATTATCTAGAACGAGCTGACCAAACACGATTATTAAGTTCAAGAGCGATTTTATTATCAGGAAAAATCGGCTCACAACATCAAAGAAAGTACATCAAGGAAAATACATATACACATAGTCATAAAAAATCAAGGAAATGTTGCAAGGATGATAGCCCCGTTATAGTGTTAACTCTAGGTTTAGCCCGGCCCCCGTTAAGAGAACAGATGATGGCGCCCGAGTCACAGATACATAGGGTTTGAGTCTAAGAGTTATCTTTGTTTTATCTCGTAATTATATGCACAGAGTTTGAAAAAAAACCTGATTTAACCTAAGACAAAACACAAGAACTCTAGCCTTAGCAACAAATTATGCAGATTGAAAAAAAAATTAGGACAGCAACAGGGTGTCAAAGATAAAATAGTGAAAAATATCACTCAAACCAGCGTACACTCATTCATTCCGCCATGGCTTCTCATACTTGTACTCACGACTTTGCTTGCTGCCTCTTGGAACACATTGATTTTAGATTTTCACACAGACTCAAAAAAATGCAGTCTTCTGCCAAGAAGTCCCCAGTTCCAAAAGACGTATTTAACTTGGAGTCTCCGGGAACGACTACTTGGGTATGCAAATTTGTTCAAATGTCTGATTAAGTCACCTAACAATTATTCCAGGCGCGGGAGTTAGCAGAGCACAGTGTCAATAGCGTAGGTTTCTAAAAAATGATGAATGTCAGGTCGGTGCCTTCCCTCAGTATAGGATTCACTTTAGTCACACCACAGATTTGTCCACAAGATATAATCTAGTCGGGAAATGATTGTTAATATTCACGCCACCAGGCAGCAAATTATATAGAGTTTCTAGAAGAAATTAAGTGCTGGCTCCAAGGTCCAGTATTTATCATTACAGTCTTTGAAAACCCGTTATAGGGATATTAGTAGTTCTGTCTAACTTGCACCGTCAGATCAGTGTTACTTGAGAAAACCCACGTGGTTCAAAATAAGGACTGTCTATTTCTTCACAAGTATGGAAACTACTACTAGGTGCTGGTAAAGTTAGGGTCACCCCAAAACTTTCACTGTGTGGAGGAAAAATAACACATATAATATAATAAACAGAATCTGTACTGGTTAAAACTTACATTTAAACTTGCAAGCAGAGAGCTTTGCTTATCATTTAAACTTCCCGTGACGTAAGTTATATTTAAAAATCAGCAATCCTCATAAATTAAGAACACGTGCGTATTCCGTCACCATTCATGAGGCTGGATTCTAGAGTTTATACGTTAGTTTAGAAAAATACACTCGACTGAGTATTAGCAGTTAAATTAAATTTATAAATAGCTACAATTGCCGTTATAAGCTAGAAATTTTTAATTTTATTCTGCTTTCCACTGAATGCTTCCCTAGAAAATATAATAGCCTACCACTTTATTTCTCTTCTGCGCTAAAGAAATAGATTAAAATGAATTAAGCGATTTAACACTTTAACACTCACAAAATCTATATATCTATCATATTAATTACCTCAACCACAGAATTACAGGTAGTCGCACAACTTAAGAATAAAAATGCTGAAAATATTTCTGGAAGTCTAGAAGTTCGACAAATTGCCGAAACAAACTGAGATCTTCGCTAACAGCTATTCTGTTTTTCGAGCGACCTATCTACTGTGGAGTCTATGAGCGAGAATGAAATTAAAGTTTCAAACTTGGCCAATATCTTAAAATCAGACAAAGGGCCCAAACTTATTTCGCCAAGCGAAATTATCTCCCCTACTCCCAACATTTACGTCCGCTTAACGCGTGTCGTAACTGTCACCTACTAACCACGATGTACGCGTGTCAGTTTCAAATCCCAGACAGCCTGACTCCATTTCAGGGCAGTTTTCACACTACAGCTGACCATGGCCCAAGTGAGCGCCGTGTCAGTTTGGGATTTTCCAGACAAATGTCTGGATACTGACCGGTGCAGATGTAAAGTATCACACCTCACCGGGACTAATGTCGAGAAGAAACTCGCGCGCTCGGTGAGAATGTAGACGATTTGCTACGTCTTATGTTCAGCGAACCGACTTATCACGCCTTCTGACGCCCTGCAGCCCTGACATCTACGTAATATCGTCCTAGCGCGATTCTCAGTTTAAGAGAAAGGAAAACAGGTAAAGTTTGCGAATTATATGAAAATAATATACGCAAAACGAATGGATGAAAAATATACAGGAAAAAGGAAATACAGAGATAATAAAGAGAGAATTTGGTGAAAGAATAGGAAGAAAATGTAGGAAATTAAATGAATATAAACCCTACGTGACAAATATCACTGTGGAGACCAGGAAAGATGCAGTCTTCTGCTCCCTGAGGCATATCGTAAGTGGCAACCAATATCAGACTGGGCATGGGGAATCTGGTATACCTCATCATGTTAAACACATTGTTACGGAACCAACCGCTGCAAGACACGTGAATACTTTGTTGTTGCTGGGTTCCCGCTACAGTGGTTGCTCCATACTTCATACCGAAACCGCCCAAATTGAAACTGATGATGACACCACGTTAGGGGGTTCGATTCCCAGTTGAGGGAAAATAGTTTATGAAAATTTCTTTTCAGAACCAGTGGTCCTAATGATGTCACACTGCCTGCCCCCTGGTCTCCTGGGTAGTGAGATCGGATTTCCAGTTTTCTTGGATAAGGGCGAAAAAATAGGAAGTCCCGTGTGCAAGTTGCGCACGTTAAAAATCCCATAGCTGCTGGAAATCGTAAAGAGTAGGCCATAAGGCCGCTGCTCCGGTAAAATCTAAAAATGAGAAACCTACCCACCAAATATATTTATAGAATGTGTGATTCCTATATAGATACATTGAGATTCTCGCCGGTGTTACGGAGCTCGAGCACTGTGCTGAGATCCTACTTGTGTGATCTAAGGGAGCAGACTGGAACACTGATGGAGTTGTCCGTGTGCAATGAAGATAGTCCTTAAACCCAAAACCAAAGCAAAAACCTGGTAACGGCGTTAACTTTACAATATTTAAAATAATGTACAGACTATTTAAAATATGTGCAGACTTGAAGTGACGATTCTTCCGTTGTCTTGTCTGCTATATTAAGAAAAAGGTCAATAACAATGATAATCAACCCCAGACCTAAGTGTCTTTTATGTTTGGACATGCGCCCTAATATAACCGACTAGGTTGAACGGGACGCGCCTCGCCAAAACTTTATTTAAAAAAAAAATAACAATGATGGACAACATTCTTATCAACACGCAGAAGACATGTCACGCATTGTGAAGGCGCCAAGAGTGGAAAGCTGCTGGTAAAAGCGACAGTACTTTGTACAGCTGATGAAACATGGAACTTTCTCATTTTACAGCCCCCCATTCCCGGCGCGTCCCCGATGAGACAGAAAAGAATATGAGCACTGCTCCCTCAGGCTTGTACATGAGACTGGCCGCCTCATCATGTAAAAGAAATAGCTACAGGCACAACCGCTGCAACAGCACGTGAATGTTTGGTGCAGGCTTCCTGGAAGAGGACCAGCTATAGCGGTTGTTCCACGTTTATTATGAAGCAACATGAGAAGTCGTGATGATACCACGTAACTGTGCTATCACTGCATATTTTAAACAAATAATAATAATACATCATAAATTTAAACTTTAAATGACGATTCTCTCCTTGTATTTGCTCATGCCAGCGATAAACAATGTTAACAGCATGCGGTCGGCTGCCACACACAGTGACGACGGGAAGAGTGGAAGGTGAAAAAAAAAACAAAAAAAAAACACAATAGTACATGAGAAAAACATGGCACATTCTGACTTTACAGCCAGCAAAAATACAGCAGACGTAAAAAATCGTTCTATCTACGTCTGTTGCTCCGCGCTGGCGCACTCTTTATATATTCTAAGTACTAACTGTTGCTCCACATTAGATCATATTGTAGACTACAAAATCCAAAACACTGTTTTCATTTCCGCGCCGTAGATCACCTCAGCGGCAGGCATGACCTTGCTCAGGGACGTACTGAATTGTTTACTACGATACGATAACTGTAAGTCCAAAAAGCCACTCACAAAAGCCTGCCTCTCCTTATTTCAAACTTGTAGGTAGCGGTTGTTTTGCCCCGAATAAACTGTTTTCAAGTTCCATTTTTGCGTTACTAAATGTATGGACTGCACGGTGCATGTTTTTAATACTATTTCTTCTTCTTCGTTTACTCTCAGACGTCTACTTGAATGTTTTCAAAGAAAGCAGTAGTCAGCTTGAGGCTACAGTATTTGAATCTCCGTGGTGCTTTTCCATGAATAGTACTGGTGTCGGCCATATGCGCTTTCTCTGTTCCGGATATGTTGGGCAACTTTGAAGCAGATGTTCAGCAGTCATTGTATCAGTGCCACTGATTGGTAGTTCCTATATTTAGCTTGTTGAATAGACGGTACTCAATCTGTTGTGGCCAATGCGAGTCTGAAGATTACCACTTGTTCTCTTCTGTTGAGCTGGTAGTATGCATCATTTTGTGTGTGACCTGGAAGCTCTACATCTCATTTGTTTCTGTATCTGACTCTTATAAAACTCTTTGCCTCCTCGAAAGTAATGCTTGCATCAGGCTGAGGTAGATTTCCACCTTCCTCTGCCAATCTGTAAGTAAGCCTCTTCGTTGCCGGTTACAATAAGATGGAATTCATTGGATTAATATAATATTATTTGATTTCATTCGGCTGAATTACAGTTTACTGTGCGGTCGGCCATCTTGTCGCAAACAGGGTTAGTGTAATCAGTTGTAAAGAAAACAAACATTGCTATAAAACGTTTATTTCAAGAGAATATTGTTAGCGTTAGTATTTAGGGTAAGGATGTGCCAGAAACATAGTTACTAATGTTAACCTTGTATTTCTTGAAAGGACAAAGTGACAAATGTCGAGGTCGCGTGCAAGCCTTGAAAGCATGTATACACTGCTTTGACAGCGCAGACTACGCTGGCTTAGTCATGTCCGCCGCATGGAAGATGGTCGCATCCCGAAAGATATCTTCTACGAACAACTGGAACAACAAAAGTTGGACGTCCGCAGCTGAGGTTCAAAGATGTGTGCAAGAGAGACATGAGCGCACTGGACATAAATCCAGCAGCCTGGGAGGATGAAGCTGCCGACTGCACCCAATGGCGATGCTCTCTATACGGCGCCTCAGATTGGGCGAAAAGAAAATCAAGCAGAATAGAGGAGAAAACGTTGCAAGGAACACCAGGAAAATTAGCAACTGAGGCATGTTCACCTCAGGGGGACATTCGCATTGTCAGTTATTTTTTATTTTATAAAGTTTTGCCTCGTTTTTGGCGAGGCGCGTCCCGTTCAACCTAATCGGTTATATTAGGGCGCATGTCCAAATATAAAAGACTTTTAGGTCTAAGGTTGATTATTACATTGTCAGTTATGAATGAAGGGGCTATTATTATAATGCATGTTTGCGACCTGACAAGGGGGCTGAGAAATTCAGCCAATAGAAATATTGTCAGGGTCGTTACCCTTACTTTTTATTTTATAAAGTTTTGCCTCTCTACGGGTAACGTGGAGTGGAAAAAATAAAAACACAGGGTCGCCAGCTTAAAAAAAACAAACAACAACAACAAACGAGGGAACCAATGGTATAACAGACCAAAGAAGCCAACAAGGAAATATGAGCAAACAGACGCATTTACAAGGGCAAATATGGAAAATCGCGTAGAAAATATTAAAAAAAAAAAAAATAAATAAATAAAAAAAACATGTGGCTTATACAAAATTGTGAAGAAATTCTAAACAAACAAGCTCCACGTGATCCTCCAGACAGTGAGCCATCTGAAAAGGGAATTAGATGGTGACCATAGGGTTTGCTGTTAAAGATAATGTACAATGTCTTGTCTTGAGTCGGCGTCTGTGGCCTAATGGATATGAACGCAGTTTCATAATCCAGATATACCAGGGTCGAAACCTACTGCAGGCGGTTTGGTAGCAGATCGCTTTGTGTAGATTTTTAACAATGGTATAAGCGCCGTACCGGAATGAAAAAACTCCCTAGAAAAATCACAAACAGCCAATAAAAGCTGGGGTTGATTGCCACGTCCTGTAAAGGATAAGATACTAACTTTAACAATGTCTTGTATCAGATTTCACAATAACAGGTAGTCACATAACAGATACTGCTGCAGGGGAGTGAAGTTTTAGGGGATTCACTATTCTAGATCCAGCATCGGGGAATGGGGGGGGGGGGGGGGGGGGGGGAACAGTTCCGTTTCTCGCTGCCTTTTCCTTCTCTAACTCAACAGCAAAGTCAAGTACCCATTTACAGCTGGGTAGACGACAGCGTGTCGATACCATGAATCGAACCCGGCACCTTTGCCGTGAGAGGCTAGCGCTGTAAGCACTTTATCAATCAGACAACAGACAACAGATTCCCGATTTCCTCGTGTCTTCTTATATCTGTGGCAATATTAACATTTCGTTTCACAACACAGCCACGGCTTAAAGGCACGAACCCCGTAGCACCGGCGAGAATCCCAATGTGTGTATATAGGAATCAATCATTCTATAAATACATTTGGTGGGTAGGTTTCTCATTTTTAAATTTTGCCAGGGCAGCGGTCTTATGGCCTACTCTTTACGATTTCTAACTGCAGTAGGATTTTTAACATGCGCAACTTGCACACGGGACCTCCTATTTTTTTCGCCCATATCCGAGAAGGTTAGGCATCCGATCTCACTACCCATGAGACCAGGGGGGAGTATGACATCATTAGGACCACTGGTTCTGACAAAATAAAATTTTCATAAATTATATTACCTCAACTGGGAATCGAACTCAGTACTTCTAGAATTCGAGGCGGACGCAATACCTTTTCGATCACTTTAATAAAAGGGTGCTTGCGTAGATTAAAATAATGCTAAATCTGTGGATAGCATTACAAGACAGTCATTGTTCTTGAATCCACGGAGTAAGGGAGGTATAGGAGTCACCGACAAAACACACGAAGAAGAAAACTGTAGACATGTTTAAATAAGGTTAAACAAGACATGGAACGGCACTGAACAGATGGCACGTAGCAGGAAGGCTTGACATGTAGTTGTTGATAGTCTATGCTCTATGGGGAGCTGTAGTGTTACGGGTAAATGATTGTATCTCGCCAGTTGAGATCTTCTTCAACCATCAAGCCATGGAGGTTCCCCCTACCTCTCTAGTATTTTTGTTTTATATGAATAATTTATCACGTTGTTAACTGTAATACATATGAAAGGTGATGTAGTCCGCGTTAACATAACACAGGCTCAAGGTTGCAACTACTAAAAACATTTTCCGAGGCTGACCGTAAGTTATTTTTTCCTCGTTTCTGATTATATCTGGGCGATATTAACTTTTCGTTTCACAATACAGCCTGATGTCGAAATAATAAAACAAAAGGCATCAAGAGTTTTCACTTACTAGGAAATATTTATATAAACATATAAAAGCTGGAGTATATTATTGTCACGGATTGCCTCCCATGCTTTTCAGTAGTGGTCCAACAGTGACCAAAACTCAAGAGTATCTAATATTGGCTTCCAAGGTATCTACCTGCGCGCAAGATTACTCTTGGCAGAGATGTAGATAAAAGATTAATGATACTTCTACCGTAAGGGAACATTCACAAGATAGTTCCAGAAGTCACGAACAATGTTGCATTGGGCTGAGCAATTGGTAACGCGTTATATCTGGTCCGTCGCCTTTTGTGAAGGATTTAAGCAATGGTTAAGCAATTGTTCAAGCCCCCAGTTGGTGTAATCCAACGAAATCCCTCTTATAATCTTATAATGTATAGCTCTGTTTAGAGGTAAATATATGTCTACGCATATATATATATATATATATATATATATATATATATATATATATATATATATATATATATATATATATATATATATATATATATATATATATATATATATATATATATATTCTGGCTCATACGTTTGCTTTCATACATACAAATATATCAACTATTATTGTTTAGTTTTAAAACAACAGGTAACAAATTTAATAGTGAATTAGTCTTTAACAAGTTAAAATAAATATGGAAAGATTAGTGGAATTTGTATGGATATAAAGTTCTTGTCATTGAGACGTAGGTGGAAATTTAACTTTATACTTAAAGTTTAACCGAAATGTCCTTTTTGCTGGTGTAGTGGTTTTGATGGTATTGTATGATGGTGATATTACTAAGTGTGATGTATGAGGTCAGCTGTGAAGGCTCCTGAGATAAAATGTAGCTGTGAATTTTCAGAAGGCCTTTCTTGCTACCACTACGACCTCACACCTATCTTTTTTTTCTAATGAATGTGGCTACGTTAAAATCTAGGGTACTGAATGTAATGTGTTGTATTGACATATACAAACACACACACACAGATATTAAATAATATAATATTATCAATAAAATTTAGAACACAATGAACTAAATTCAGCTGGTGAAATTTTAGAAAGTAAATCTTTTTTAAATTTATTTGTTCTGAACCAAGGTTTTATTTTGGCCAGAACATATGAAAGATTTTGGAATTTATGAGTGAATGGCATGAATAAATGGCATGATAAATAAAAGGTGTGTACGTATACAAATTTCACGATTAGTTAATATTTCTACAGTTCATAATTTTATTTTCCCTGGGAGAACGATGAATAGATGTGCTGTTGGGGTGGCTTCATCCCTCCCTGTCTAAGCCTACCAAACATTGTCCATTAATGATGGAAGGAAATGGGATGTTTTAGTAATAATTCACTTTGGGTGCTATGTCTATGAAGTTGGTGTAAATCCAGCAGACCAGCCTGCTTACGTAACTTTGAAAGAGTAGTTCTGGTGCTGGAATCTGGTGGCCCCACCTCTCCGTGCTTGGGGGCAATATATCGGGTGTCCCCACCTCTCCTATGTTCCACTGATCTCAACACTTGATCTGTCCTTCCTAATCCTTGCTGGAGTTTATATATATATTGTTTGTCCCTAGACCCTGAACTAGGGCGGGGGGTCTAGAGCAAATCCTTACTTGTTGTAAGGCTAGATTTCGATATGGCAGTATCAAATCACTCGAAACATTAAACAATATTTAAAATATACAAAGAAATAATTTCAATCTTACCAGATTATGAATAAAGAACACAGAAATGCTAGCAAAACTCAGCTGAGCTGCTGGCTATAGTATGGCGTCCCTGAACTTATTTCAATTTACTTCATTGGAAATCACCACACTTAAAATTTACTGTGTCTATCACTGGACAACTATTGAGGAATGGCAAAAAAGCGCATCTGAGCGCTGATAATATGATTGTCTGTGGCCAATCAATGCCTTGTGTTTTTTTCAAATTCAAATTTCCTACACTAAAGTCATTTCAGTCATGCTTCAGTCAAGTATGGATTTTTATCTGTTAGTCCGTCCGTCTCTACTTGCGTTTCACAAAAAACGTACTTGGTTTTTGAACCAACCTATTCGTCCCCTCTACAAATTTTGTCTGTAAAGTTATTTTTAGCCACAGCTCCCACCAATGTCCCTCTCTTTCATTCTAACTAGATTTGAACACTTGAGTCTCAAGGTCGCGGTTTTTGTGCAAATTAGTGACATGTTTGATTCAATGCAGTCTTTCGCTGATGTGAACAACACAGTCTTTTGTCAATGTCTTCATTATTATCTATCCGTCTGTATAAATAAAAGCATATTATTTCACTGCTCAAAATGGGCCATCCGGCCAGCTAATTTTTATATTCCTAACATTAGTATTAAGAAAAAGTTACTTTTTTAATTTTGTAATATTTCAAGCATCTGCGTTGTAATGCTTTTGCCGCTGAATTCAAATAAAGGCTTGGTATCGCATAAGCGTCCCTTTCCGTACCTCGTGTCAATTTGGGGACGTGAATTTTCCTCCGTTCCCCCCCCCCCCCCAACTGCATCTTCTAAACCCTGCTAGTCTCACGCAATTTTTCAGTCATATTTTTTTCCCTTTTGATCCGCCGTTCTCATCCCGTTCAAATGGTAACCGTTCTAGCAATTTAATTTCCATGGCGGGTGATGACCCGCGGCGTGGGCGATCATGCCTTCTAGTAACTTACGCATTCTTTTTATCCCTACATTTTATCCTTTGGAGATATTTTTACGTTGTATCACTGTTAATTTTATGACACATCTCCCCACTTGAAAACATGCCTACGGCAAGTTCTAAAACCAGTGATACACATAGATAAAATCTCTCCTCACGTCTGCCATTACTCTAATTTTGATCACAGGGGTGCCGACTGAGGAAATCTGCACCGACATTCAATTTGCCTGGGATATATTGGATACTAAACTGATAAGGTTGAAGCAATAAAGACCACCTCAGCAATCTTGCGTTTTCATGCTTAGCCTGAGATAAGAATACGAGAGGCTGATGATCCGTCTCGACCACAAAAGTACTACCATACAGATAGATTTGAAACTTCTTTATTGCCCAGATTAACGCTAAACATTCTTTTTCGCTTGTGGAGTATCCTTGTTCCGCCTTATTCAATTTGCGGCTTGCATAAGCGACTGGTTTCAGTTCCCATCAGGTGAAGATGATCTTTGCAACAAAGCCCCTCCGAGTCCTACATTACTTGCATCGGTTCTTAAGACAAAGTCCTGTGTCAAATCAGGCAGTTTGAGAATAGGCTTGCTAGTGAGTTTTTCCTTTAACTCTTGGAACGCTAGTTCACATTGTGCAGTCCAAATAATTTTATCTGGAAGTCCCTTGCGAGTCAGATCAGTCAGAGGAGCACAAATAGAGTTAAAATCTTTGATATATTTTTGATAAAATCCGCATAACGACACGAATGATCGCACGTCCTTTTTTTGTTTGTGGTCTAGGTGCTCTCTGCAGTTTTTCCAAGTTCTTGGGGTCAGGGGTCATGTTACCCTGATATACAGTGTGTCCCAAGAATTCCAACTCTTTGCATCCAATACAACATTTTGTTGGCCTAGCAGTTAAGTTCGCCTCCCTAAGTCTATTAAATAACATCTCTAGAGCTTCAATGTGTTCTTCAAATGTCTCTGTGGCGACGAGAATATCATCCATGAAATTCGTGATACATGGGTTATTCAGGGGATCCAACAATTTGCGCATCATCCTTGAAAATACACTCGGAGCATTTTTCAGTCCGAATGGTAGTATATTGAATTCATAATGTCCATCCGAAGTGCTAAAAGCCAAATAAGGTCTCACTTCAGGCTTCACTGGGATCTGGTAATAGCCTTTACTAAGATCCACCTTTGAAAAGTATTTTGCCTTGTTCAGTCTGGCAAATAACTGTTTTGTGTCTGGTAATGGATCCACTTGTCCTTCTGTGACCGCATTCAGTTTCCTATAATCTATGCACAGTCTGTGTTCCCCAGACGGTTTTCTCAACAAAACGACACTAGAACTAAAAGATGATTCACTGTGCGAAATAATCCCCTCCTTCAACAAATAATCTATTTCTTCCTTCAATGCTTTCTCCTTCGCGAACGGAATAGAATAGGCTCTCATACAGATTGGGTTTGAGTCTACCAGTTTCATGTCATCTTCTTCTTCTTCTTCCGTCCTTAGCCAAAGACCGACCAAGCAGTCAGAGGCCATCACGCCTTGTGGCGTCTTAAGGGCAACAGCAGATTGATTTTCTCTGTTGTAGTTTCCCATCACGCCTAGCGGCGTCTTTAGGGCAACAACAAATAGATCCATCTGCCGTTGTTTCCGTAATCGGTGTGACAAGCCAACGGGTGATCAGCCCATTGGGGAGTTTCATGTCATACTGTAGCAAATTTGTATGGCCTGGTTTATCTGTTAATACATCTGTATGTTCCTCCAGAACCTGTTGAACTCTCTCCCTCTGGTTTTTAGTCAGGTGCTTACTGACTTTTACCTGTGCTGCTGTTTCACAAGGATGTAATGGGTATTCATGTGAGGTGAGTGGTTCCTTTTGCATTTGAGTTGCGATAGCTAAGGTCAGTAAGGGGGTGCTTTCCTGGAGTGGTCTGTCCAGATACTTCTTTAACAGGTTTACGTGATAAACTTTCTCCTTCCCCTTTTTGTCAATTTTATAGTTTGTTCTAGACACCTTCTCTAGAACCGTATATGGACCTTGCCATCCAATTTGTAATTTATTCTGGCTACCGGGTAGTAGAAGCAGCACCTTCTCTCCCACAGCTAGTTCTCGGTCCCTTGCCTTCCTATTAAAATATGCTGCATGTTTCTTCCTGGCTTGTTTCAAATTATCATTTGCCAGTTTCCATCCAGCTTTCAGACGAGTGGTCAGTTCGTTCACGTATTGATAAGATGAGGTAACAGGTTCTTCCGCCTTCTCATCCGTCCAGGTCCTTAATAAAGCTTCTAAAGGACCTTTTATTGGCCTCCCAAATAGCAGAGTTGCGGGAGCCATCCCGGTTGAACTATGTGGTACCTCCCGATACGCAAACAATGCGGCGGGCAGGAATTGATCCCACAGATCCGGTTTTTCGTGTGCCAGCTTTCTCAGGATAGAAATGAGAGTCCCGTTGAACCTCTCTACCTGGCCGTTCCCTTGCGGATGGTACGGACTACAATGAAAATGTCTGGCTTGAAATAGCTTAAAAACTTCTTCCGTTAGTTTCCCCTTGAACTGAGAACCATTATCCGTCAAGATTTGATGCGGGAATCCTAATCGGGTAAATATTGTAAGTAGTGCCTCTGCTACATGTTTTGAATCAATTGATGGCAGGGCTACCGCCTCTCCCCACATAGAACAAGTGTCCACCAGAGTAAGGATGTAACTGTTCCTCCTCTTGGTCCGAGTGAGAGGTCCCACAATATCCACTGCAACCCTCTCAAAAGGTGTTCCCACTATGGGCATTTCCCCTAGAGTTGCAGGAGCAGTCCAATGCTTTGGAGCTACCCTTTGACATTCTGGGCAGGATTTGACATATCTTTTTATATCCTCCGTTATCCCTGGCCAGAAGTAATGACAAGCTATACGCTGTCCTGTGGCGCTGATCCCCATGTGACCACTGAAGGGAATAGCATGCCCGAGTTCCATCACTTTATCTCTATATGAAGTGGGAAGAACCAGCTGGTTGTGACCATTTGTTCCAGTTCCGGCCTTCCTGTATAATAGTTTGTTCTTCATGAAATATTCCCCCTTGCTCGGAGGTGTGTGGCATTTGGGCAATTTTTTAAAACATGGCTTGAGTGTCCTATCCTCAGCCTGCGCCTTCCTCATCTCCTCTGGATGAGCATTTATAGGTTCACCTTCTTCCTCCTTCTTCTGTGACCTGGTCTGCACTGTCGCCATGATCACAGGCCTCTCGGGATTCCCCAAGAAGACGTATCTACACCCCAATATCAGAGGGTAGATTGGTTCATCTATCACTGCTGCTCTGATTTCTCCTTCCACATAGCGAGTTTTCACCGTTATCCTTGCGATGGGAAGTGTCATGAGTGGTATGTCCTTAGTCGCCCCTTGTATTTCCACTGTTTCTGTGGTATACTGACTTGGGTCCACTAGGCTAGACTTCACAACTGAATCATAATCCAAACCTGTATCATAAAGGCACCTTATGGTGACCCCATTACAAATAACATCCTCACAAACTGGGGGGTGATAAGGTTCCTGTTGTCCATTAGGATTAACCTTTAATCTTTGCGTCCCCGACTTCATTGCAGCAATGTTTGAAGGTTTCCTTCTACAAAATTCGGTGTTATGGTTATCTTTCTTGCACCATTTACACCATCTTTTTCCTTGGTTAAACGGTTTCCTTTCATTATTTTTTTGGTCATTGAACTGTGAGTTTCTGTCGCGATAGTCATTTCTTGGCCGCTCAAAGTTTGTCCTACCTCTATTACCCTGTTCTCTATTGTCAAATTTATTAAATGGCTGTGGAGCTTTAAAATTATCTATGTGCTTCTTTTTAGCACCACTTACCTCTGCCTGGGCTGCCTGATACCTCTCAGCGACATTTAAAATTTCCCCCAACTTCTCTGCACCTTGTTCCATGAGAAATTTTCTCATGTCTGGAGCCATGGACTCTCTCAATTGTTCGATCATGATCATTTCTTTAAGATCTTGGGTCTTCCCCAGAGCAGTCCATTTCTCCAAATAGGTTTCCAGTCTAGCAGAGAATTGGTGGTATGTCTCCCCAGACAACAGTTTGGCATTTCTAAATTTCTTACGATAAAATTCACCATTCTTCTCGTACCTTAATAACAGAGCCTGCTTTAACATGTCATAATTGTCTTGGTCTTCCCTGTTCATTTTAGCAAAGACTTCATAAGAAGTACCTCTCAGTCCTTGTGATAACTTTAAACTCCACCTCTCTCTCTCTAACCCATATGTAGTAGCTAATAACTCAAAACGTCCTAGGTACCCCTCTATGTCATCGTCTTTCTCAACAAAATGGTCTAAATGAAACCCCATAGCTGAGGTTGAGGCTTCCAGACTAGGCGTAGCATCTGAGGCAAAAGGGCTGGCACCATTTTCAGGAGCCTGGCCTTGTAACTCCAGCTCCCTTAGTCGTAATTCATGCTCCCTTTGCAACCTTCTATCTTCTGCCTCCCTTTCGGCCTTTTTATCTTCTGCCTCCCTTTGCTGTCGTTTGTCTTCTGCCTCAATCTGCAGCCTCTTAATTTCTCTATCAGCCTCAATTTGTAACCTCTTCTCTTCAGCTACCTTTCTATCTTCCCTTTCAATATATTTATCACATTCAGCCGTTACGTATTGAATTAAAATCTGACCATCCATTCCCATCTCCTTTGCGGTCAGCACAGCAGCTGATCTAAATTTTGCCAGCTCCGCCATACTTTCTAAACAAATCTAGCAATAAGCAAAGTAAAATTTCCAACCTCTAAAGTACTTATAATTACTCTAGACTAAAATAATTCTAATTAATTAATTAACTAACACTGGCTGTGAAGATTCACCAACTTCTAATTGCCCTTTTAATTTAAAGGGACACTTTTAATTTTAAGGGAATTTTACAATTTTGTTCCCCTAATTTTATTTCTCCCACCAGGATATCCTTATATTACTGTTTATGCTAATTATCCCTGGACAAGACCCCAATATATGTAGTGGTTTTGATGGTATTGTATGATGGTGATATTACTAAGTGTGATGTATGAGGTCACCTGTGAAGGCTCCTGAGATAAAATGTAGCTGTGAATTTTCAGAAGGCCTTTCTTGCTACCACTACGACCTCACACCTATCTTTTTTTTCTCTAATGAATGTGGCTACGTTAAAATCTAGGGTACTGAATGTAATGTGTTGTATTGACATATACAAACACACACACACAGATATTAAATAATATAATATTATCAATAAAATTTAGAACACAATGAACTAAATTCAGCTGGTGAAATTTTAGAAAGTAAATCTTTTTTAAATTTATTTGTTCTGAACCAAGGTTTTATTTTGGCCAGAACATATGAAAGATTTTGGAATTTATGAGTGAATGGCATGAATAAATGGCATGATAAATAAAAGGTGTGTACGTATGCAAATTTCACGATTAGTTAATATTTCTACAGTTCATAATTTTATTTTCCCTGGGAGAACGATGAATAGATGTGCTGTTGTGGTGGCTTCATCCCTCCCTGTCTAAGCCTACCAAACATTGTCCATTAATGATGGAAGGAAATGGGATATTTTAGTAATAATTCACTTTGGGTGCTATGTCTATGAAGTTGGTGTAAATCCAGCAGACCAGCCTGCTTACGTAACTTTGAAAGAGTAGTTCTGGTGCTGGAATCTGGTGGCCCCACCTCTCCGTGCTTGGGGGCAATATATCGGGTGGCCCCACCTCTCCGTGCTTGGGGGCAATACAAGGCTGTTCTGCCGAGATGCGACACTGCACGGGTCCTCACTGTCAATTATTTACCCAGCATTTGACACCACCTTTTGGTGTCAACATAAAAAACTCACAGCTCTGAAATAAAGTATTGGTTTAGGTTCAGAACCTTACCTAAGGAGCCACTTCTACACGTAACAATTTAAAATAACACCACTTAGACAGGGTCAGATCTCTCTGACCATACAACACATCTTACCAAGTTGGTTTCACATAGGATAAGTTCTCCCAGACTACATATTCCGAAATATGTTTATTAGCTTCCTGCCATAGGATAGGATAGGTGATATGTTCCACTGATCTCAACACTTGATCTGTCCTTCCTAATCCTTGCTGGAGTATATATATATATTGTTTGTCCCTAGACCCTGAACTAGGGCGGGGGGTCTAGAGCAAATCCTTACTTGTTGTAAGGCTAGATTTCGATATGGCAGTATCAAATCACTCGAAACATTAAACAATATTTAAAATATACAAAGAAATAATTTCAATCTTACCAGATTATGAATAAAGAACACAGAAATGCTAGCAAAACTCAGCTGAGCTGCTGGCTATAGTATGGCGTCCCTGAACTTATTTCAATTTACTTCATTGGAAATCACCACACTTAAAATTTACTGTGTCTATCACTGGACAACTATTGAGGAATGGCAAAAAAGCGCGTCTGAGCGCTGATAATATGATTGTCTGTGGCCAATCAATGCCTTGTGTTTTTTTTTCAAATTCAAATTTCCTACACTAAAGTCATTTCAGTCATGCTTCAGTCAAGTATGGATTTTTATCTGTTAGTCCGTCCGTCTCTACTTGCGTTTTCACAAAAAAACGTACTTGGTTTTTGAACCAACCTATTCGTCCCCTCTACAAATTTTGTCTGTAAAGTTATTTTTGAACAACACAGTCTTTTGTCAATGTCTTCATTATTATCTATCCGTCTGTATAAATAAAAGCATATTATTTCACTGCTCAAAATGGGCCATCCGGCCAGCTAATTTTTATATTCCTAACATTAGTATTAAGAAAAAGTTACTTTTTTAATTTTGTAATATTTCAAGCATCTGCGTTGTAATGCTTTTGCCGCTGAATTCAAATAAAGGCTTGGTATCGCATAAGCGTCCCTTTCCGTACCTCGTGTCAATTTGGGGACGTTAATTTTTCCTCCGTTCCCTCCCCAATTGCATCTTCTAAGCCTTGCTAGTCTCACGCAATTTTTCAGTCATATTTTTTTCCTTTTTATCCGCCGTTCTCATCCCGTTCAAATGGTAACCGTTCTAGCAATTTAATTTCCATGGCGGGTGATGACCCGCGGCGTGGGCGATCATGCCTTCTAGTAACTTACGCATTCTTTTTATCCCTACATTTTATCCTTTGGAGATATTTTTACGTTGTATCACTGTTAATTTTATGACAGCTGGTGCCTTTTAGTTAGCACTTAGCTTGTATGAGTGATTCCTGCCGCCTAGGTATTCGTCACGTTGTTCTGGTGATGAATGTACTTCTCTCACACGAGTGGCGTAGTAACTTCGGTACTTCATACAGTCTGATAGCTTGTAACCATGTACCCAAATTTTGAGAATACACAATCTCCCTGCTCAGGTTTCAGATGGACACGAGCAATTTCGGTGCATTTGCTCTCGAATCAATTTCGTCTGAGAAATTCCTCTTATGACGGCGTTCTGTGATACACTTGGCCTGGGAAACTAGTAATTCCTCTTCAACGGGTGTTATGCGATACACTTGGTCTGGGATATTATTTCTCTTATGATTGATGATCCAATTCCTAGGTTTCCAGTCTTGTATTTATAAAGTCCTGGTCCCTGAAGTAATACAGTCTGTGTATTTAAATATGCGGGTTTACTCTTAAGGTTTCAGAGTTGCCCAAATACTGTCGATCTGTCACATTTGAAATAGGAATTCTAGATCCGATCCTTCTCTTTCTGGCTTCTTGGGAGTTGCTCGGTTGAAGCTGCGAAGCTGTCTGTTCTGTGCCTCTGAGTTCACTAGATTACCACGACCTTAGCTTCTGCTCTTAGATCCCGTAATAGAAAAAGCCCCCAACCTCATCTGAGTGTAGAAATTGTCCTATATGTAAATATTTAACACCGACAGCATGAGTGATACATTAACAAACTAGATAATGATCAAACGATTATTGGGTTTATTAATTAAATATCTACACATATAAGGTTAGAAATGGTTAGAACGTGATGATGGTAGAAGATGATTCATACAAAACACACAGATGAGATATTAATATTGTAGTTAATTAAGTAGTAGTTAATTAAGAATGAGCTTGTGTAAAGCGAAATGATGATGATGTGATATGATACAAGTTACCAAAAATGGTGAGTCATCTACACAGTCCATGTGTCTCTAAATGCTTCTTACCGGATAGGATGATTCACATGTATGCATAGAATGTCTCAAGTTGTTATGAGTTATGTCGAGTGTGGTATCTCTAAGTCAAGGAAGTTCGGATGAAAACTTTTGCTGTACTGAGAACGTTGACGATATACAACCCTTCTCTGTTTGAGTATATCTCTGTGGCGTTGATCAACAGTTAACAGTTGTCGTATGAAAACGTCTGTTGTCTAATCTCAGGAGGGTACTGGCCAGACTGGATATCTTCACGAAATGTTCTTGATATGTAGACTCATTATCTTGAGTATGTAATCATGATTCATAAAATATACTTTTGAGTCTGCTTCATAGAATGCGCATAAGAATGTGTTGCACTTGGTATAAATATGAGATTCAACTTTTGAGCTCTTTAGCTTGACTTCATATAGTACGCTTCCGATGGAGCTGAACTTGATATGAGTAATCAACTGTGATACCAACTGTGATTGTCCGGCGCGCACAGATAACGTATCTAGTAAGGACACATATGTCGCTCAGATACTGTTTCCTTTTCACACAAACATCAGAGGACCTGGATGACAAAGCTTTATTTATCAATTAGTATTGCGTCATTGCAAACACTGGCGCGTATTTGCAAAAATAAAGATGTGAACCGCAAAATAACAACATTTGCTACGCTTGTTGATTCTTCTATGATCCGTAGCCGCCGGCTATCGAAGCAGTCAGTGGCAATCACGTCTGATGGCGTCTTGTAGGGCAGCAACAAACTGCTTCCATTTTGTTTGGTCGGCGGCCATCCTTCGTGCAGTGCCCCAGCTCTGGTCCATTCTTTGCATCTCGGCCTCTACAGTTCTACACCAAGTTGTTTTAGGGCGGCCTCTCTTTCGCTTGTTGCAAATGGCTTAAAATCTGGAATGTGGGGTTAAATTACATGCGAGTTCTGCAAGTGCCATGCCTACTAGCACGGGGTTTCCGTTTTTAGTGTTGTTTATGAATTCAGCGCTCGCGGCAATAGTCCATACTTTCTGTGAATCCTCAGAGACTGGTAGGAGCCACACGGGAAAGAAACAATGTAAAAGCATTTCAATTAGCTAGATTC
Organism: Oreohelix idahoensis; assembly: GCA_024509875.1. Lineage (NCBI taxonomy): Eukaryota > Metazoa > Mollusca > Gastropoda > Stylommatophora > Oreohelicidae > Oreohelix > Oreohelix idahoensis. The sequence goes on from JAMPIV010015507.1 coordinate 42,171, forward strand.
GGGGGGAGGGGAGACATCAACTGGTCGATCGCGTTATGCCGGCAGATCACAGGGGATGATTTAGTACATCTCTAGGTGACTGTGTAGAAAGAAAAAAGGGAAATTTCTGACAAGCCCTATCCACGCCGGCCCTAAACAAGTGCAGTATCTCCAAGATTCACGGTACTTTTTCGCGTTCCCAGTGAAGACCCACGCACCAGCTGACTAAACTTCATGTTGTTTGTAAACCACATAAGAAGATAAACGCGATCTTTTGCCTGCAGTGAAGTTAAGATTCTGTCAAATATAACTGATAGTTCTTCTTCTTCTTCTTCGTTCGCCCTAAAAAGGACGGTGGTTGCGTTGTGTCTGTTTGCGCCTAAGCTGTGATATCTGCACCTTTCGATCGACACATCCGACTTCTGCACGGCATTTTTTTTGTCGACGGAGCTACAGGAGGCAGATATATATGTTACATATACGCTGGACTTATTTCGTGTTTCAAATATTCTTAAACCTGAAAACATAGGACGATCTCTATAGAGTGTGACGAAACGTCCGTACGTGTTCTTTTGGGTGGCTATCTCATACCTTCAGCCCTACGGCAGTATCATTTCTTCTTCATTTTCTCTCCGACCGCTTCATTTTTGGCAATTGTTATGCCCTTTCATTTATTATTTTATTATCTATGCTGAATCTAGTAGGGGAAAGTCTCTAACACTCCACTCCCATACGGAAGTATCTGCTATGGGACTGTCTTTATCTTGTTTACCACTCCTCAGACTTATTTACGTTCCGCCAGGCGAACTGGGGTATTATTGTAACAATACCCAGTCATTATCACTGGTCAGCGAGCGATATTCTTTTCATGAGAAGCCGTCTCGCCACCTTTTGAGCGACTTTGACGTAACTCATTTCCGGGGCCAGCGACAATCAGGCTATTAACACCTAGGTTGCGGTCTGTATGTCTGAAACCATATGGTTTGTCTGAGCGGCCGGCGATCCTTTTGTTTGACTGTCCGGAGAACGCACGATCACAGACGATATGAGATAATCGTTTCATGGGACCATCCCTGTGTGTGATTATCAAGATAATCTGTCTGGAGAGACAATATTGGCGATATGTAGCATCTGGACATCAAATGAGTTCACAGATGGTGTTTGAGTTATGCACAAGATGCCACCGGAAATATTACAGCATAATTAGACAGAGGTCACGCGTCGAATATTAAAATTAATATTTTAAAACACGCGAGGGGCTATTTTAAATGAAACAACCCAACCCAGTGCTAGAGAGATTTGATTGGTTTGATTTGAGATGCTGGAATAAACAATGAAGGCCATTGGGAATTCGGCGGTAACACAATCTGTGATTTGAACTGAGAATGAGATATATAATCTAGCGAACTCAGAGACAGAGAACAGACAGCTTCGCAACTTCATACGAGCAACTCCCAGAAAGCCAGAAAGAAAAAAAGACATTGGACTTAGAAATTCCACAACTATAAGTAACAGATCGAGTGTTGGGCAATTTACAAGTAAACCCGCGTTTTTAATACAAGACTGGAAACATAGAAATTTGATCACAGGTCATAGAGGAATTAAACAAAAGTTTTCCCAGGCCAGTGATTTCGCAGAACATCCGCCGTCAGAGGAATTAACTCTAATTTCCCAGACCAAAGTGATTTCGAAGCATCTAATACAGAGCTGTGTCCAGTCTAAATCTGTGCAAGGAGATTGTGTATTCCCAAAAATGTTAGGTAAGTGTAAACAAGTTATTTACTAATGTAAATTTTACAGGTTTCTTGCTAAGTGGTTATATATGAGGCTGGCAACCTCAACATATGAAAACAGTATATGCATGAACCACTACTGCAAGAGCTGGTGATTGTTTCTGACTAGTCGTGCAGGAAATCCGACAGCAGAGGTGACCCCAGGACTCCGACTGAAGCAGTAATGAGTGATGATTACATCATGTGTGCCTCAAGTGTAGCATATCATTTTTGAGATGTATGTAACTCGTTAATGTTAGTTCAGGCACAAATCATATTCTCACTGTCTCACTAATTTTACCCGTTAATCCTCAGCGTAATATTGGTGAATTTTAACGATCTTCTCGGAGTTACGTTGTGCGTGCTCGAGAATTAAATTCTTCCGAAAGTTTAAGATTGGTGGTCGGACAACGGGAACGTTAGGCTGTTAGGGTGCTCCAATCAAATGTACTTAGCAGAAGGCATTTGTTTTTCTATTTTTCTAAAGTTCATGGTTACAAGCCATCAGACGATTTGTGGTACTAACGCCGCTAGTGTGAGAGAAAAGCATCCACCCTAACCGCCTACAGTGGAAGAGAATGTGGAGAAGGCTTTCGTCATCACATAATTGATGAACCACAGCTGCAGGACTCAGCTAGAGTTAAGTTTCTTGTAGAATAGGCGAAAGCAACGGACTTTTGATAAATCCTCACCTACGTCTCCGTGGCGAAAACTTGTATCTAAATTTCACCAATCTTTCCATATTTATTTTAACTGTTCAAGACTAATTCATTATTAAAATTGTTACATGTTGTTTTAAAACTAAACAATCATAGTCGCTTCAGTTTTGTATATGTATGAAAGCAAACGTATGAGCCAGAATATTATATATATTGAATCGAGCAGGCTTCACTACACGTCCGTAAAATCTTAGGAAATGTATTTGGAACACACGTCTTTTCTGTAAGGTGTGGAACACAACACCATATATATATATATATATATATATATATATATATATATATATATATATATATATATATATATATATATATATATATATATATATATATATATATATATATATATATATATATATATATATAAAGTGAAATGGAATTCAGTGGACTCGCGTGTTTTCATCCAGGAAAACAATTAACGCAATATACAATGTATCCTTTTAAATACAGTCAAAGGGATATATACTAGCCGCCATTAAAAACGCATCGCATTAGTTTATGAACCACAACTCGTTGTGCTAAATTTAAAATACATGAAACCACTGATTTTACATTTCTGATCCATTTACTAACCTAAATTTGCTGTATTATTAAACATGAGACAATTCAGAACCGGCTCCTAAGCAGTTGTCAACCCTAGGTGTAAAAACAAAAGTAGCACTCACTGTCATTCAGTCACAGCCATCATTAATACCGTGTGTGACCCCCTACAGCATCAATACAGGCTTGGCATCGGCGTCTCATGCTATTGCAGAGTGTCTCGAAAAATGTTTGGGGTATGGCGTTCCATTCTGCAATGAGTGCTCGCTCGAGATCATTCACATTGTTGATGTCATACTGGCGGACCCTTCTGTTCAGTTCATCCCATGCGTGTTCAATCGGATTCATGTCAGGAGAGTTTGCAGGCCAATCCAGTACAAGAAAAGGTTGCGAGGCTAAGAAATTCTTGGTAATGTTAGCTGTGTGAGGCCTAGCATTATCATGCTGAAAGATTCCCAAATCTGGATGATTCTGGAAGAAAGGCACTACGATAGGTCGCAGTATTTGATTAACGTAGACGTCAGCGGTAACGTTAACTCTGAAAACATGAAGGGGAGTACGGTGGTCATGAGAGAATCCATCCCACACATGTACGCTTCCTCCTCCATATCTGTCATGCTGGACTACACACGCATCGGCATATCTTTCTCCAGGACGACGCCAGATGCAATTTCTCCTATCAGCAAAGGAGACACTAAACCGGCTTTCATCGGAGAACATTGTTGATCTCCATCCCGCCCTTGGACGACGAATATTTTGTAGGGTCCAAGCAAGTCTGTTGGTCCGGTGACGTCTAGAAAGGATAGGACCGATGTTGGGACGTCTGTTTTGCAAGCCAGCGGCGCGAAGTCTCCGTCGCACAGTGTTTGCGCTGACAAGTCTCCGAGTGCCAGGTGTATTAGCTGCTGTCTGAGTTGCTGTTTGGAAGCGATTGCGCAGATATAACAATAGAATTTGGTGATCTTGAATTAGTGTTGTTACACGAGGTTGACCAACTTTCTAGCTGCCCCTTTTTATCGCTGAACTTCAAGAGTGATTCGACTTGTAATAAAGCCAGAGTTTATCAATAATAAGAGAAGGAAGAACGTTGGGCCTAAATAATGTGCAAGAGCTAAGAGGAGTGGCGTCACAACGAACAACCTGGAGAGCACTGGTTTCTGCCTTATGCGCCGTGTTTGGTGCTTAAAGAATTTATTATTATTATTATTATTATCGAAAACCTAGTTTTGCACGTGAAGCACGCACAATTTGAAGTAAACATCACATCGACAGCAAAGTGGGAATACATGAACTTCATCACTTGCACACTTTCGGGGTTTGAAAATCGCTCACTTGCATAAACATTTCAACAGTGAAAACCATGTCACGATTTCGTTGCGTTTTTAATGGCGGCTAGTATAGAACGAAAACACAATTTGAATTATATGCCTTTAATAAATATAATTGATTATCCCACTTTGAATGACAGGATTACGCCCCTTCTTTTAAAATAGATTAATTAACTAAATTAAATTTACAAACTACATTGAAATAAATAAGAACGTAAACTTTGTAACGGTCAGTAAATATTAAAGAAGGTAAATAATTGTAAAGATTATCTTTATATATTTATCTAAATTAATTTAATTATTATAAGATTTAAAAGCTATTCTGGTATCTTACATCAGTGCAGGACGTGGTGCAATTTTCTTTGAATAATAGGTCGATTTTATATATACTACTCGTCAAAAGTCAAGGGCCACTTAGAAAAACTTTGATTGAAACCATAAAACAAATCTGATATAAACGTAATTGACATCAGTCAAAACGGCATTTATTGAATACCAAATTGACATGTCACGTAAAGAAATGGAAACACATATTCAAACGCAATGAAGCTGTGAAGTGTGTCACCCACATTTTCAAAAGTCACACAATAGATATTGGACAAATAGACATTTCAAAATCGGGTATGACCACCGTTTGCAGCAAGGCATTCAAGACAGCGTAGACGCATCGAGTCCACAAGGGTCCGAAGAGTATCACGAGAAACAGCTTGCCATTCCTGAAGTAGAAATGCAGTCAGCTGAGCAACATCCATTGGCAGGGGGTGATTTGTTGACAATCTTCGACCAAGGACACCCCAGAGGTGCTCAATCAGAGAAAGGTCAGGTGAATGAGCTGGCCACGCCATCCTGATGATCCCATGTTGCTGAATAAACTCATTCACCACACGAGCTCGATGGGGTCGAGCGTTATCATCTTGGAGGATGGCATTATCACCTATGGCCTCCAGAGCAGGCTGAACAATTGGTCTCAAGATTTCGTTCTGGTATCTTGGGCCGGTCAAGTTGCCTTGGATGATGTAGAGTGGGGTCCTGCAGTGTCTGTAGAAGCCTCCCCAGACCATGACAGAACCCCTACCATAACGATCCACCTCTCGAATTGTGTCATCAGTAAATCGCTCTCCTGGTCGTCTCCAAACTCGAATCCTGCCATCATTGAATGACACAGTGAAGCGAGATTCATCAGTGAAGAGAACTTGACTCCATTGCTGCCTTGTCCATCGGATGTGCTCGCGACACCAAGCAACACGGACTCTGCGATGAGCAGGAGTAAGAGGTTCTGACTGCAGGACGACCGAGACTTGGACCGGATTAATTCGAGCCCTGGCGAAAACATTTGAAAGAGTGTCGTCGACCAGGGACTGGAATAACCTGAACGGCTCCTGAGTCGACCTAGCTCTAATGGGTACCCTCCGAAGACGGCGAGTATCTGCCTGAATGGCGAGTGGACACCTGTCATTGTACAAGGATAAAAGGGATACTCACGTAAAAATCAGTCTCAGGTTAGATATACTAACCGGAGATTCTCGCCTCGAGTAATAGCAGGCGTACGTTAAAAAAAGAAAAATATCAAATCGATAACGCAGCCGCGAATCACCTGATAATGCGCCGCGGACCATAAGTGGTGCGCTGACCACAGGTTGGGAACCACTGGTTTACATGATTGCGAACGTAACTTAACGTAACGAACTTCACAACTGCGGTGAACTTAGTCCAAGACAGTTGTTAATGACCCCCAAAAGTGAATTGGTGCGTCTTTGTTTTTTAACTCTCAATTGTTATTTGAAACGTCTTTGTGCCTGACTTTTGTTATTTTCTGATTCAGTTGACACGTGCAAACACACACATTTGAATGAAAAAAAACCCCACACATTTGTTCATTTAAGTTCGTCTAAACGTTAACTTTGACAAATAGACAAAGAACGCCATGACTTGAACAACGCTGGAAAAACATGCTGCGTCCTTTGACCCCGGTATGGCTAATATGTACTTCTGTTTCTCCATGATCTAGCTCGGCGGCAGGCACCCCAGGATCTGTGGGATTCTACTTTAGAAACACGGGGCTCTCTGTCACGGATTGCCTCCCCTGCTTTGCAGTAGTGGTCCAACAGTGGCCAAAACTCAAGAGTATCTAAACTGGGTCGTTGTTGCGTGCATATTTTGACGCACATATTACAAAAATCGATATGGCTATTTAATATGGGAAAAATATAGACATTCATTCATTTGTGTATGAAAATGCTGTCTATGGTAAAAGCGAGAGAATCCATGTTTGATTCACACTTTTGATTATAGGAGTAATCGTTCTGGATATTGATCCGGCGCAAGGATATTGCGCTTACGTTTGTACTTATTTTTTAGGGCCAGAAAATATATTAATTTGCTTATTGTGTTTATGGCCTGAATTCATATGTATTACATATTATTAGTACAAGTAGAATCAGTCCTATATTGTATATTTTGGATGGGTAGGAGGGACTAGATTCTTGTTATCCGGTCTAGCGGAAGTATGAGTTGTCTTGACAAGTCGTGATGAGTTCCGATGTACCGTGATAATGGCGGGTACGCACTTTTCAAAGGGCTGGTAGATTCTTAAGGAAATATAATTCATGAAGTGGTTTTCTTCTAAAGGAGATGGTATCTCTACTATAGTTTATGTTAGAGACTCTCCTAAGGTACGGTACAATGTATAATTCGGACTCCATGTATTGCCAGACCCTATTTTGATGATCTCATGTCGATTCGACCTAGATGGAACATTGTGCTTCGTATCGCTAGGGTCGTGTTTTGTATCGACGAAGATGACAGACTTTCCTGCAGCGGTTATGGCTACGTGAATTAACCTGATCACCGTAGAGCTGTATGGAAACATTTATGAAATCAGTTTATATACCCATTATAAATTAACTCTGGCTTATATTCTCCTTCCTATGAATGAGTGAACGACAACTCAGGGAGGCAGCCATGTTAGATTTCGGTCATCATATGTTTTGATCACTGCCAAGAGAACAGATTATTTATCCTATTATCGGACAGTGACAGGGAGATCTCAATCTTGCTAGAACCCCCCCCTTCGTGGTTTCATAATATATACTACAAACTATGGACGTCAAGTAACTTTAGTTATTTACCGATCTGCCTTCACTGACGCGTTTAGTCAGATAGGGGGATGCGGCCATAATGTATCATGACATTGAACTTTTGATGTACTGCCCATTATTTCTGAATGTGTCATGACTTCAGATCTGCTATGTATACCTACAAATTGATATGTCAACATACCATGATGTACTCGTATGTCCCAGTGTGTACGTCTGAATAAATTGAGTAAACAAAGATTCCAGCAGTCTGCATTGGTGCCTTGTAGACACATGTGTATGAGTGGTTATATTGGTCAGCACACGAACAGTACACCATTCGCGGTAATCACACTCTACACTTCTACTTCATACATACACCATCCTGCGTCGGTTGGAGTGACCAAGTTTAGGGCCTGCTTCCCCTGGAGCCTTTGCCTTCCCTAACTCAGGACTAGGGTGAGTTACCCATTTACAGCTGGGTAGACTGGAGCATGCCTGATCTCAACAACACACCACTCTTCCTTACAGAGCATACCGACTGACACTTTACAGAGTGGAAAGAAGAAAAGAAACTTTACAGTCGTCAAAGGTGTTTATCTTCGCACAAGATTACTCTTGGCAGAGATGTAGATAGAAGTGTAAAGACGTTTCTATCCGAAAGGAGTATTCACAAGATAATTCAGAAGTCAAGAAGCATAGGGCTGAGCAATGGTTAACTTATATCTGTCCGTCGCCTTTTGTGAAGGATTTAAGCAATGGTTTTTAGCCCGTTGGTGTAATCCAACGAAATCCCTCTTATAAGGTATAGCTCTGTTTAGAGGTAAAAATATGTCTAGGTATTTATATACTACTCGTCAAAAGTCAAGGGCCACCCTATTATTTTCAATACACTTTTATATAAGCATCGAGTAATTCAACTCAGCTGCATTCAGCTTCCTCCTGGCATAGGCAACGGGTAAAAGTTCCTCCGGCTGGGCTTTTGATTGCTGCAAGAGAGTTGTACCTATACTGCTAGCGTCCGTCCTTAATACAAATTCAGGTGTGATATTGGGTAGCGTGAGGATGGATTTGCTGGTGAGTTTTGCTTTTAGCTCTGTGGAAGCTTTTTCACAGTCAGCATTCATTGGATTTTATCAGGCTGTCCTTTCTTAGTTAAGTTAGTTAATGGGCCACACAGAGAGTTAAAGTGGGGTATGTATTTCTGATAGAACCCGCATAATGACATAAAGGATCTTACATCTTTCTTCGGTTGAGGTCTGGGTGCCTTCTTTGACTTCTCTATATTCTTTGGGTCAGGAGACATATGACCTGTAGAAATAGTGTGACCTAGGAATTCCAACTCCTTACAACCGATACTCTGTGTAATCCACGTTTTGCTGATGATATTGATCTGATAGCTGGAACAGAATCAGAACTTCAAGACCTTACCTCTAGACTGGAGAAAGTAACAAGAACATATGGGATGGAAATTAATATAGAAAAAAGCAAGATATTGGTGAATAGCCATAAGAAACATGTTCCGACCAACATTACGTTAAATGGGCAAACGTTAGAAGAAGTTAACACCTTTAAATGTCTCGGGTCCACTATATGTAGTGATGGAAGATCAAATAAAGAAATCAAGACAAGACTTGAGATGGCCTCAGCTGCCATGACAAGGTTGAATGTGATCTGGAAAAGTAACATCAGTTTTCCTGTGAAGATCAAATTATACAAATCACTTGTATTATCTATATCCTCTTGTATGGGTGTGAGGGCTGGACACTCACTGCAGATACGGAGCGAAGGATTCAGGCTTTCGAGCATAAATGTTATAGAAGAATTTTGCGCATTTGCTATAAAGAGCACAAAACATATGTCTATGTTAGAGAGAAGATAAACACCTACAGTACTTTGCAAAAAAAATGGCAGTCATATTGCTCAGCTAAATATGCTGAAATCTAATTAAATATGCATGTTCTGCCCCAAATTTACACTCCACTTCAGAGAGCAAACACTACCAAAAGTAAAAAAAAATTAGCGTAGAGTAAAGTCCCTTGATAATAGAGCAGACGACAATTTCTAATGCTAGTGGCAGAAAATGGATACAAAGTCAAAGTGTATGTTAATTTCACAGCTGTGGAATGAAGGAAATCAAACATGTTCCAACATTTCTAAAACCTTGAACATTCCTGAGCGGACTGTCTACAGAGTTGTGAGTAAATTAAAAGCAGGTAATGGAATCGAGCGAAAAGAAGGTAGTGGGGGGTCCAGAATTTTGGACACAAAGGACCATCGGCGTCTCGCCCAAATCGTTTGGGCTGGGCCAATGAAGAGTGTAGAAAACATACGGCAGCGCAATGATCGAGTTGGGAAGCCCAGAGGTATCTAATTCTACTGTCAACCAGAACTACACAGGATGAATTACACAAAAAAGCGGGTAATTTTGTCACCATTTCTCACAGAGACTCACAAACAGATGCACTTGAACTGGTGCCACGAACACCAAAATTTGTCATGGGACAATGTGATTTTTTCAGATGAATGTTCTGTTTGGTCTTATCCTGCTCAAATAAAAATTAAGAAGCAAGGCTCTGTAACGCCTGTGTACCAGCGACCGAAACATACCCATAAATTCCCCATCTTTGGGGAGGGGTGGCAGCAAGAGGTGTCACCCCACTGTGTGTTTTCACAGGAATTCTCACGAAAGAAAGATACATCGACATACTAGAGGGACACCTTCTGCATTTATGCAGGTCATGTACCCCGATGGGTGCACATTTCAACATGGCAATGACTCAAAGCATACAGCTCATACCACCAAAGCATGGCTGCAAGAGAAGAATGTGATAGTGCTGAAGTGGCCCAGCAACACCCCCGACCTAAACCCAATTGAAAAAACGTTTGGGCACTACTCAAGAATCATTTAAAAAAGAGTGGACTCAGAGACGTTGAACAATTGAAGAAAGAAGCTGAAAAATACTGGGACAGTCTGACTCACAATTACCTACAAACACTTGTGGGAAGTATGCCTCGCCGCATCCAGGCTTGCCTTGCTGGAGAAGGCAACATTATATTGTACTGAAACCACTGTTAATAGATAGGGGAGATACCAATCTTCCTCTGGACATACAGTTTTTTATTATTATTTTTTTCAGTCCAAAGGGTAGTACATTAAACTCGTAGTGTCCGTCCGATGTACTAAATGCCAGCATTTTCCTAACTTCTGGTTTCACTGGTATCTGGTTGTATCCCTTGCTTAGATCTACCTTCGATAAATACCTAGCCTTACTCAGTGTAGAGAACAGTTGGTTGGTGTCAGGTAATGGGTCCACCTGAGATTCTGTGATAGCATTTAGCTTTCTGTAGTCAATACATAACCTGTGTTCACCACTCGGTTTTCTTAATAGCACCACACTTGAGCCATAGGGAGAGTCTGACTTTGAGATAATTTTCTCCAACAGATAATGAACTTCCTCCCTTTGTGCTTGGGCTTTCGCATAGGGTATGTTCTCATGCATACTGGTGTAGGGTCAGTAACCTTCATGCCGTACTCTAACAGATTTGTACGACCTGGCTTATCTGTGAGCACATCAGCATGGGTTTCTAACACCTTCTGAACCATCTTCTTCTGCTCTGGAGTTAAGTGTTCACTAATGTTTACTTGAACATAATCCTCTGTAGTTACTTACTTAGTCGTTCCCCTTCTACCGTGAGGTGTAGATGTTTGGAAGAGAGAGCGCCAGACTATCCTATCGGCTGTTTTCCTCCTGGCCTGGTTCCATTCTAGTCCTCGGTCCTTCAAAGATTGTCTAATGTTGTCCTCCCAGCGGACTCTGGGTCGTCCTGGGGGTCTGGATCCCTGGCTCTTTGTTTCCCATGCTTGTCATGATAGCCGATCTTCTCCCATTCTGCAGACATGGCCAAACCATCTTAGTTGGGACTGTTCTACTTGGGTCTCCAGGGGGTGGCATTTTAGGCCTTTACGTATCATCTGGTTGCGGACCATGTCTCTTCTTGTTACTTCAACCACCTTCCTCAGATACCTCATTTCTGAGGTTTGGATCTGGCTTTTGTGGGTTGTAGTCATTGCCCATGACTCGCATCCATATGTCAAGACTGGGACATAGGTGAAGCGGTATACAGCCATCTTCGTTTTCTTACCAACCTCTCTCTTGCTGAGGAATCCTCGATTTATGGCCTGAAAAAGTCTCCCAGCTGCTGCTTTTCGAGTGGCCAACTCTTCTTTGATGCCTCCCTTTCGGTCTATAATAGCTCCGAGATATTTAAAGTGGTCGACCTGCTCCAGGACCTGTTCTCCCAGCTTAATCTGATGTCTTCTTTCTTCTCGTGATACCACCATGGATTTTGTTTTAGAGCTACTTATGACCATCCCTCTCTTCTCCAGCTCTTCCTTCCAGACTTGCAGGTTGGATTGGAGATGTGCCTCTGATTTAGCAATCAGGGCAACATCATCAGCAAATGCCAGCTCTGAAATACAGACCTGTCTCATCTTCCAGTACCCCACTGAATACTTTCTTGTTCTCTCCTTACATGACTTGATAACATCGTCCATGAGGAGTATGAAAAAATAAGGTGACAGGATATCACCTTGTCTTACACCAGTGGTGGTCCTGAATTCTTTTGACTTATGGTTTGCTGTCCTCACATAATTCCTGCTAGACTTGTAGAAGCTCTGTATAGCATGAATCAGAGGTGCTGGAATGTTCTTCCTTGCCAAACAGTCCCAAAGTTTGCTCCAGGGGACCATGTCAAACGCCTTTTCCAGATCTATTCTTCTTCTTTTTCTTCTTGCGATCGCATCTTTGATGATTACACCGTCAGACGAGTTCTCATGATGAATTCGACTGTTGTTTGAAGTTCCTCTTTAGCTCTATATAGCTTTGAGTTTAGTGTTGAGTCATTGGGCCAGTATATCTTTCTTAACTGGTCATACAGAGGACAATCTCCAGATCTATGAAACAAAGATGGATCTCACTCTTATACTCAAGGGCCTTTTCACTCAGCTGTCTGAGTGTGAAGATTAGGTCTTGAGTACTTTGGTTTGCTTGGAATCCGCACTGGACCTCATCCAACTGTGGCTCAGCTAGGCATCGGAGTCTCTGCTCTAGGATTCTAGAGTAGATTTTACCAGGGACACTGAGAAGGGATATGCCATTATGATTTCCACATTGTCGATTGTCACCCTTTTTGAAAATTGGTGTTATGATGGCAATCTCCCAATCCTTTGGTATGGTCTTGTTGCACCATGCTGCCTGTAGGACCCTTAAGAGTAATAGGTCGCCTGATGCTCCCATGTACTTAACCATTTCTGGTGTTATACCATCATGCCCTGCTGCTTTGCCCATCTTGATTTTCTCCAGTGCTGCCTTCAGTTCTTCCATCTTGATGTCATCTTCATCACCATTTGTTTCATCTTCTGTGCTAGTGGTTATCGTTTCTGATGCTTGACCTTGCTCACCATCAAGGAGTTCTGAGAAATATTCTTTCCATCTTTCCATTACTTCCTTCGGGGCAGTAAGCAATTTGCCTTGCTTGTCCTTTATAAATTTGAGAGGGCATTGTTTTTCCTTCGTCATGTTCTTTAGGGTCTTATAGAACAATTTCTGGTTTTCTTGCACATCTTTTTCTAGCTTTTCTCCAAATTGTTCCCAGGACTTCTGTTTTGCTGCTAGCACCTTGTTCTTTGCTTCTGTTCTGAGTATCACATATTCTCTATATTTCTCTATTTGTCCTGCTGTGTCTTTAGCTCCTAAGTATTGTTTCCATGCCATTTTCTTCTCTCTTATTTTTTCTTTGACTTCCTCTGTCCACCAAGGTGTCCTCTTTCTCTTGTTCCCAAGTCAGACTTCACCACATGCTTCTGCAGCAGCTGTCTTTATGATGTCCTTGAATTTAAGCCACAGGGTTTCCAAGTCATCAGGTTGTTGTTCTGTGTTTCTCACCGCTGTAGCAATAAGCCCCTGATATCTGGTCTTAATTTCTGGCTCTCTCAGCTTGTAGGTCTTAATGCTCATTTCTTCCGTTCATTTACTTGGTTTCTTGCGTGATGCTGGGCAGTTCCTAGGCTGAGCAACTCTTTCAGTTGTTCTTTTGATTGTAAGCAGGTAGTGATCACTTCCAATCTCTGGCCCCCTCCAGACTCTAGCATCTCGGACATATGTGAATGAGCTCCTCCTAACAATGGCATAGTCGATCACTGACTTCTCATTCTTTGTTGGTTCACATCTAGTGTATGCATGTATGCGCTTATGGGGGAACTTTGTGTTGGTAATGATCAGATTCTGCTCACTGCAGAATCCGAGGAGTCGCTTTCCATTGTCATTAACAGTATCTTCTCCATATCTTCCGATAACTCCACCCCATCTAGCATGGTCATTTCCAACTCTGGCATTGAAATCTCTGAGCATGATAATTTCATCTAAGCAGTCATCCACTGTCCTTTGAAGCAGCTCGAAGAATTCCTCCTTGACATATGCTCTCTCATCCTCATTTGGCCCATACACTATGACCAGGTTGACTATGGTATCTCCTTCTTTTAGTTTTACAACCATAATGCGCTCCGAGACAAAGTTCCATCCCTTGATACTATCTTTCTGGTTTTTCGCCACAATGCAACCCACGCCCCCTTTAGCTCTTTCAGATGTGGGTACACCACTGTATAACAGCGTGTTGCCATCGAGATCCATGACTCCTTGTCCCTTTTTCTTTGTTTCGGTAATAGCCAGGATTTCTAGTTTTGCTTTCCTCATCTCTTCCACCAGCTCCTCTTCTTTCCCATTTATACTTCTTGTGTTCCAAGTTCCATAAGTCGTAGTCCGTTCCAGTTCGTCGCCTTTAGAATCAGTCCGGTTTTCTCTCTTATATTACTCGTAATCATAGTTTAAAGCAAACAGGTGATTGGCCTGTTGTGCCTTTGCATGGTGGAGGGTCTGCCTCCTTATGGCCTCCATGCAGGCCGCCCTCCTCCTTTCTCATCCGGGCTTGGGACCGTCATAGGCGGAGTTTCCACTGTAGTTGTGAGTGGATATTCCATAGAGTGAAGTGGTTCACTGTGCATTTCTGTTGCAATGGCTAGGGTCATGATATGTGCAACTTCTGATGATTCCTTGTCATAGTATGTTTTAAGAAGATTGACATGATACACCTTCTCCTTTCCTTTCTTGTCAATCTTATAATTGGTCCTGGAAAGTTTTTCCAGTATGACTTAGGGTCCCTGCCATCCAATCTGCAATTTATTATTGCTGCTTAGCAACAGTAATAACACCTTTTCACCCACCTCCAGTTTCCTATCCTTTGCTTTTTTGTTGTAGTACGCAGCATGCTTCCTCCTGGCCTGTCTTAAGTTATCATTTGCCAGTTTCCAAACTGTTTTCAATAGGGATTTCAACTCGTTGATGTATTGGTATGAGGAAGTCACTGTTTCCTCTGCTTTTTCATAAGTCCATGTCTGCAGCAATGCTTTCAGTGGACCTTTTATTGGTCTTCCAAACAACAATGTAGCTGGAGCCAATCCAGTTAAATTGTGGGGTACTTCCCTATATGCAAATAGTGCAGCGGGTAAGTATGTATCCCAAGTATCTGGTTTTTTCACTTGCCAGCTTTCTAAGGATTGAAATTAGCGTACCATTGAACCACTCTACTAGACCGTTCCCTTGTGCATGGTAGGGACTACAATGATTGTGCCTGGCGTGAAATATCCTGAATACTTCTTGTGTTAGCTTTCCCTAAAACTGATAACCATTGTCAGTCAATATCTGATGTGGGAAACCTAATCGGGTGAATATTGTTAACAGAGCCTCTACCAGATGCTTTGAATCTATAGCTGACATGGCCACTGCTTCTCCCCACATAGAGCAAGTATCAACCAAGGTTAAGATGTAAACATTTCACTTCTTGGTCCTAGTGAGGGGTCCAACAATATCCACTGCAACACGTTTAAAATGGGTTCCCATAATGGGCATTTTCCCCAGTGTTGCTGGTGCAGTCCTATGCGTAGGAGCTACTCTTCGGCATTCTGGTAAGGATCTTATAATTCCTGGCCATAGTAGTGACAGGCTCTCCTTTGTCTAGTGGCCCCTATTCCCATATGTCCACTGAAGGGTATAGCATGTCCTGGTATCATAACCTTCTCCCTGTAAGATTTTGGCACTACTAGCTGTCCATGCCCTTTAGGTCCTGTTCCAGCTTTTCTGTAGAGTAGGCCATTCTTCATGTAAAAGTCTCCTTTCTCTGGGGGGGTTATGTGCTTTAGGTAATTTGCCAAAACAAGGCTTCAATGTGCTGTCTGCTGCTTGAGCCTTTTTCATCTCTTCTGGATGAGTATTGATAGGATTTTCCTCCATTTTCCTGGAGCTTTCCTGGTCTGGACGGTTGCCATAACTACAGGTTTTATAGGTTCTCCAAAGAAAACATACCTACACCCCAGAATCAAAGGGTAAATAGGGTTGTCCATCACTGCTGCTTTGATTTCTCCTTCCACATAGCGAGATCTTATGTTGATTCGGGCTATGGGTAATGTCATGGTTCTTGCTCCCTTGATCGATCCTCTGATTTCCACTGTTTCTGTGGTTATCTGGTCAGGACTCACTAGAGAAGAGCACACTACCGAATCAAAGTCCAATCCTGTGTCATATAAACACAATACTTGAGTGTCATTCACGGCCACTTCCTCGCAGACAGGGGGATGATGGAGGTCCTTCTGACTTACTGCCAGTTCCTTCCCTCCCTGCTTCCCTGTTGTAAGACATGCAGCGTGATGAGGAGGATTCTTCCTTCTGCAGTCCGCAGTATTGTGGTTACTCATTTGACAAGTTTTACACCACTTTCCTTCCTTCCTGTAAGGTGTCTTATCCGATCTTAGAGGGTTTTTGTTCTTTTGGTCAAATCTTTGTTTTTTCCTTGTGGTATGGTCCTTTTGTTCATATTTGGTATAGTTTTGTGATGATTTGAAGTTTTCACCCTGCTTCTTCTTATTTCTTAATAATTCTGCCTGAGCTGCTTGATATCTCTCAGCAACAGTTACAATATCTTCCAATCTCTCTGCTCCTTGTTCCATGAGAAAGTTCCTCATTTCTTGAGACAAGGACTTTTTCACTTGCTCCATCATTATCATTTCTTTCAGATCCTGACATTTTCCTAAACTACTCCATTTTAACAAATAAGTTTCCAATCTAGCAGAGAATTGGTGATAGTTTTCTCATGGAAGAAGTTTAGCTGTTCGGAATTTCTTTCTTTAAGATTCTGAGTTCTTTTTATATCTCACAAGCAATGCCTTTGCTTCAGGATTTCATAATCTTCCTGGTCATCTCTTGAGAGCTTTAAATACACATCGTAGGCCACCCCTCTCAATCCCTGAGATAGTTTAAGACTCCACTTTTATTTCACTAAGCCACAGGTAGTGGCAAGTCTCTCATATCTATCCAGGTACGACTCAATGGCGTCTTCTTTCTCAACAAATGGGTCCAGATGAAAATGCATGGCTCCACTTGAGGTGCTCTGGCTGGAGCTACTCTCAGAGTGAGGTGAGCTACCACCATTATTGCCAGTGGTTGCCTGAATTTCAAGCTCTTTTAATCTCAACTGATGGTCTCTCTCTGCTTGTAATTTCCTTTCCTCAGAGTCAATTTTCTTTGCCTCATTTTCAGCCTCTAATTTATTGGCTTCAGCTGCTAATTTCCTTTCTTCAACTTCTAATCTTTTGAGAGAAAGTTTTGTTGTTACTTCCTACCGGAAACATCAAACTACGCATCGGATGGCCTTAAAAAGATCTCGAGAACGAACTACAAGATCTCTATAAAAGGTAAGGAAAAAGTCTACCACATAAATCTGTTAAAAAAATATTTGGAAAGGCCGGTGCCTTCCCCCGAACATCTCTTGGCGGTCGCTATAGCAACTGAAGATGAGGAAGATGACGATAGTTGCATGGAATACCCACTACAACAAACGGAGTCATTCGAAGATGTTAAATTCGGCGACACCCTCTCTGAAGCGCAACAGTCAGAAACTAAGGTGTTACTGAAACAGTATTCAGCAGTCTTAATGGACATACCTAGTCGTACACATCTCGTGGAGTTTGATATGAAGCTGACAAACGAGACACCTGTAAGAACCAGAGTTTATCCAATTCCGTACGCAAAAGCAGACACGTTACATGGAGAAATAGATCAATTGCTACAAGCTGGGATTATTAGCGAATCTACATCTCCCTATAGCTCAAGCGCCGTACGGTTACAGAAACCGAATAAGTAAGTTCGGCTGTGTATTGACTACCGTCTACTCAATACAGTAACGGAGTTCCAGCCTGAACCACTCCAAAGCGCTGCAGAACTGTTTACTAAACTTAGCAAAGCAAAAAATTTTCTCCAAGATTGACCTGAGTAAAGGTTATTACCACATACCAGTCAAGGAGGAAATTAAACCTCTGTTAGCTTTTAGCACCAGCAAAGGACATTATACTTTTAATGTTATGCCTTTCAGATTACATAATGCACCAGGAGTCTTCACTAGAATGATGAGAAAGCTTTTAGAACCCTTGCAAAGTTGTAACATTCACAATTTTATGGATGACACATTGATTGCAACGGATAACTATGAAGAGCATATTGCTAAGGTCACTATGCTCCTCAGGAGACTAAAGGAAGCTGGGTTAACTGCCCGATCTAGCAAATGTTTAATCGGTTTTGAAAAGCTTGACTTCCTAGGTCATACCATTTCTCACGGTTGTATGTGGCCAGAGGTGAAAAACATTGAGAAAATACAAGCAGCAGCAAGACCTGTCACCAAGAAGAACTGCCGCTCATTTCTTTCACTCTGCGCATACTACCAGAAAGTCATTAAAAACTTCAACGGACTTACTGCGCCATTGACAGACACCATGCAGAAAGGAAAACCAGATAAAATTGTCTGGACACCAGAGTGCAAAAATGCATACGTCACTCTCAAGGTCCAGCTGACCTCATATCCTATTCTAAGGTTACCTGACCTCAAGAAACCTTTTGTGTTAAGAGTTGATGCAAGTGCGAAGGGAATTGGATCGACACTGCTTCAGGCAGATGACCAACATCCTAACCTGTTGTTTCCAGTTGCTTATGGCAGCCGCAAACTGAATACAGCAGAAAGGAACTATTCCACCGTTGAAAGAGAATGTGTCGCACTTGTGAACGGAATCAGGAGACACCATGAATATTTATTTGGAGTTCCATTTGTGGTGCAAATGGACCATGCTCCATTAGCGTTCTAAGCAGCCAATAAGGATTTTAACGCACAAATTATGCGATGGGCAATTCTCCTGGGCGTTTATTCGTTCAAAATACACTATATACCAGGAAGAGATAACGTAGGCACTGACTTTGTGAGTCGACATTGGACTAATGAAGAGAATAATGCAATTGAGGATAGCAATCACTCTGTAGCTACGGATGACAGTAGTTCTGTTTCCATAAATTAGATATGAATGGGTTTCACATCTTCAAGCCCGGACGTAATGTGACGTATAATGGAAAAAGAGCCTACAGTAATCTGACAGTCTTTGTAATCTCGTAGCGTTCTATGATTTGCTAGCAAAACCATGCATTTACTGCCTGCTTTACTCACACAAGTTATTTTTCATCCACGCCTCTTTTCTTTGAACATAAGCAAACAAAGTGTTTACAAACTTTCGTGACCTGCCCGTCTTAACAGGTAGCGAATCAGGTTTGTTTACCTCGTCTCCTCACGCGAGCTCATCTGTCAATCATACGATACCTGACAGACTGCATGTGAAAAAAAAACACAGACCCTTTGAAGTTCGTACTCAGGGGAAGTCAGAAACCCCTGGGCTCTTTGATCTTCAGAAGCGGGCATTCGTACAGAGAAAATCTTAGAGAACCCCGTTACACGTATGTCTTTTGATGATGATCGAAAGCGCCCGACGAAAGACGGGCGTAAGCCTTTATCTGGGAACTCTGTTTCTGTTCCTCATTACACATAGTAACGTGAAAAGTAACATCATCGATAGATCAGAGAAATATAATGATATATAAACTGTGTTTTCTTAAACCTGCTATCAGTTGTCACTCAGAATTTTTGGATACTAAGCACGTAGTTCTAGAACCATTGTGGAAAATGTGTTATTAGCATTCGAGGGGATTTTTCATTCTGATTTTCTGCAGACCTGATCAAGAGCATCCAGCAGGCTTTTCTTTTTACTGATTGGTTAATGTTGTGTTTTTCTTGGCTTGTGCGTCACCAATTTCATTTGTGAGCATGTACTTGCCAACGATACATGAGAAACATTTTGACTTATAAGTTTAACTGGACTTACCAAACCCAGCAATATTGTTTCAATTTTATCAGCCCACTGGGGTGTACAAAAGATAACATTTATTCCCGACTTCTGACAGTCGTATTCAAGCGAAGCATCCAGAATTTATGCTGTTTCAGAATCGGAGCTCTAACATAGAGTCAGCCGATAAGTTAAACGTATATTTATATGTATGATGAGGGCAAGGTTGTCTTGTACTAAATTATAGTCGTATAGATAGGCTGGAATAGAGAAACTTACTCATTCCAGAGACATATCTTCTTCTTAAGCTATCACCCTTGAAATCTTTTTATCACACTTTTTCTCACGTTTCTATCACCATCCACTCTACTCAGACGGGACAAAAATTACTCACAACATATCTGTACGACACTAACAAATACAACAAAAGAGAGATTAAATATAAAAAGTAATGAAAAATAAAGTGAGTCTTTTAAGTTCAATCCAAAGATTATAATAGTTTTACTCTGGAAACATTGAACGAGCGAACAAATGTCACACTGTGACTGTGAACTGTTTCATATATTACCTTTAGGCAAAGAAACAAGTAAAACACGAGGGTGAAATGCTCCATCAAAGCATTTTTTTAAAAGTATATTTACCAAGTGTTGCTGAGGCAAGCCCTGCTAGCCTAGTTCAGCGGTAGGCAACCCAGGAACTGTGGGGATCTACTATAGAAACGCCAAGCTCTAAAGATCTACAACGATAAAAATCATGTTTGCTTTCAACTACAGTCATTTCTTCTATTACTTTGTATATGTGTTCCTAAAAATCACATCGTTGTGGAATTTTACTACAGAAAAATAACAGGACTTATGAGAAAAAAACTGAGTTCTAATAGAGTTTGCAACACTGACAGTTGTTCCAGCTAAACAAGTTTAATTTATTTTCACAGCGTACCAATGTGGGCTGTTGCTCTTGCGATATCACATGTTCTCTCATTTCGTTCAAAACGTTTTAACATTTTAATCGTCTTTTCAGTATTTTCGGCGCTTGGATTCTTATATCCAGAACGTTTACTCATGTCTGGGATGCTGCATTAATAACTTTTATAAAGAAAATTACAACAGCACGATACATTCCAGTAGGGCAAGAGATGTGTGTGTTTTGTGTATTCCTCTATGGGTCTCTGTGTTCAGCTCGATGGCGCTCTTCGTGTTCACCTTGTGCTATTCGTAGTCACCTCATGAATAATCGCGTATGAGTTAACATTATTTCGCGTTCTGGTGATTTTATTCCCCTATTTATCTATTGTAAGGTACAGGTAAAGAATCCCGTTATATGCTCATTGGGGCATATTGGAAATATGGTGTTAGGCCCATATTTTCTTGACCATCGGCACACTAGAGGTGATGTGGTCAGCATCATGCCGGTGGCCTTAAACTTCCCAGACTTGCTCTGGTACCCAATTCATGAGACTGGAAAGACCCCCGAGCCGTTTGTGGTCTAAAAAATCCCGCCTCAACTGGGGATTGAACCATGGACCACCGAGCCAGGAAGCCAGTGTACTAACCACTGTGCTACAGCGGCTCCTATTTATCTATTGTGTATGAACAAATTCGAGCATTACAGGCACGCGTTGTAACAGGAGAGACTATATGGAAGAAGTGTAGCCTGAGTGTAAATTTTATGTCTCTGTGTCCAACTATTTCACCGACAGAGCAGTGGAAAATTCAAAAGAAATGATAATATACTGGATTTTAACGTCACATCAAAGAAATATTGCATTCCTTTCTTACATAGTTTATGAATAGAGTGAATTTTGTTTAGCAAACTCGCGCGTTTTCACTTAGAATGCGAAAAAAAAGTACCTTTAATCTTGGGTGATGCTGGGCTTTCGAATGCTGGCGCGAGAGGACGAAAATGAAATGTTCCTATCTTAAAAATAATTCATTTTATCCCCTCCATCACCCAGAATTCTACCAAACCATCCCCTGCGATCTAGATCTACCGGTAGACCAAGGTCGACAGGATGTCGGCCCCTGGCCTAGACACAAAGTCTGTCTGTTATATAAAGGTACATTTCTAAATACAACAGACTTGCTTACTTTCTTAGTCGTTTCTCTTCTACCGTGAGGTGTAGAGGTTTGGAAGAGAGAGCGCCATACTATCCTATCGGTTGTCTTCCGCGCCATACTATCCTATCGGTTGTCTTCCTTCTGGCCTTGCTCCATGCTAGCTAGTCCTCAGTTCTTCAGAGATTGTCTAATGTTGTCCTCCCAGCGGACTCTGGGTCATCCTGGAGGTCTGGATCCCTGGCTCTTTGTTAGGTATAACATTTTTATCAGTCCAGTCATGGCAGCTCATGCCAGGACAGTGTGATGAAATGACAAACAGCCTGATTAACCATTACTTTTCTCCCAAACAATGCATTCAGAGAGAAGAGTCAGCTTAATGTGAACATTGGGGGGAGAAGAGAAGAGACACTGCATAGCTCTCTTATCTCTCAGCAAGGACAACCACTGCCCTATTTACTGACCCATAACAAATGTCCTCACAAATGAAATCATGTTCAAGAGTTCATAATCATTGCATGGACACTGCATGTTTTTAACATGATCAAATACTGATAAGAAAAAGGGTCAATTATAATAACTACCTTGACGTTATATATATATATATACATGCAACTTTTATGTTCACCAAAGTTATAAAATGGTTACTTCTAGTTTAATCCTCACTGTATTCAGATATTATAAATTGCAGACACAAATATTTTTATTATCCTCAAAGCTGAAATCTTGATGGAGATGATTTGCCCACGCAGAAGGAATTTAACTGTTTGTTAAAAATTAAATTTATTTAATTAAACATTGTTGTTGTTGAACTAGGGATGCTGAGCTTCTCGCTCTTTTGCAGCCAATATCAAGTTGAAGACTCCTTGGTATTATCTACACTGTAGATCTAGGCTTTTCCTGTGGCTTATCTGCCATTCCGAACGGTGCTGATTTGAAGTCATGAACTCCAGTTTCTCCAGCTTGACTTGCATCTAAAGGATCATCACATCTGGTCCCAAACTAGGAGTAAGAAGCGTGTGGCATACTGTGCATTCCCTGCTATCCAAGGGGGCTCTCCAACTATGCAAAGCTAAAATACTGTGCTCTGGTTCTGGGCTCTCCCAAGGAATTGTCACATCCTGCACAGAGCTACTTCTCAGTTCCCCCTGCCTATCACTGGGTCCATAGTGAGATCATCCTGCATGCATTCAACCAGGCCAATGCCAAAGAATCGCACCTGGGGCTCAAATGACTTCTTCAAGCTTAGGTGCAATGCTGGGTTCTCAACATGTTTCACCACAGAGGGAATCCCTGGAAGTATGTGGATGATTTCAAAAGTCAATGGTGTAATTAGTCTCACAGACAGAGATTCACTGCCATATATGTATATTGTAGCATTGTGCATAGCTGGTGGTCATGTAAAGATGACTCCCAGATATGCCTCCATGCATAAACTATACATAAAACATACTGAAAGTTTCAGGACAAATAGAATACAATGATAAAGATAGATGGATGTTAAAAAACAAAAGCAGAGATATTCGTTTAATAACTAACAAAAATGGAGAAAGATAAAATAAATTGTACATAATGCACACAACATTACTGAAAAAAAAAAAAAAAAACATAATTCATTTGGAAAAACAATCCTTCTTCTTCTTCTTCATTCACCCTCAGAAGTCAACTTGAACATGTTCAAAGAAAGCAGTGGTCACTGAGGTGGTTGACATCTCCATAGAGCTTTTAAAGGAATGGCACTGGTGATGGCCATATACGCCTTCTATGCTCATCATATGTTGGGCAATCCAAAATTTATAATCTCACAAAAAGCGTTATCAATAATGAAAACACATTTCATGTAAAAACAAACAGCTGATTTTGAAACTATTTTCAAGATGCATATAACGTATAATACATCCGAAAAGTGTCCTCGAAATACTGATGAACAATGTGTCAGTGGCAGTCCACGGGGAACAATAAGGGAAAAAGGCTAATAATATAAGCATTTAATACAGCAGATGATAGCAAGAGTGCACTTGGAGAAATACTCTTACAAAATGTAAAATCATACATATAACTTGGCAGCAATATAGACAAAGTTGGAGGAATATACAGCGACATCAAAATAAGAACACAAAAGGTGGGAGGAGTTTTTATTGTAATGGGAAATATATATTAAAGCCAACCAACATTAAAAATAATAA
The DNA here is from genome assembly GCA_024509875.1 of Oreohelix idahoensis. NCBI lineage: Eukaryota > Metazoa > Mollusca > Gastropoda > Stylommatophora > Oreohelicidae > Oreohelix > Oreohelix idahoensis. The sequence continues at coordinate 66,091 of JAMPIV010015507.1, forward strand.
GAATCTTCAACTCAAATGTCAAGGCAGTTCTATTGTATGGCTCTGAAACACGGAGAACAGTAAAAGTGACAATCAAGAAGTTACAGATTTGCATAAATGGGTACTAACAGAGAACAGAAGGATTGAAATGGTGTAACAAGATCATCAATGAGGGAGGAACTGATGAACAAGGCAAGTGCCAGTGTAACAAGATGTGAGAAGAAGCTAACGTTGGATAAGACACACCCTGAAAAAAACAAAAAAAACACCTGGTTTGAATTCCCTGGGTAAGAAAGGAAGACAGAAACAAAAGACATGCAGAAAGGAACAGACATGACAGGAAAAAAGAAAGACAATGAAAGATCTTGAACAGATGGGGAGGGCACGAAAGCTTGGCATAGTCCTATGCTCCCCTAGGAGATTAAAAAATAACGATATAATACATATACCTAGACCTTGAGCGTGGGGTTGACAGAGTGGTTAGAGCGCTGGTTTCTTGTGGCAAAGGTACCGGTTTCGAATTACGGTACTGAAACGCTCCAGTTCACCCAGCTGTAAATGGGTACCTGACTTTGAGTTAGGGAAGGAAAAGTCAATGAGGAAGGGAACTGGTCACCCCCAGCTTTCGATTTTAGCCCTAGTATAGTGAAGTCTCTAACACTCGACGCTTGACGGCATTATCTGCTATGGGACTACCTTTACCTAGACCTTACCATCCTGGGAGACACAAGTAAAACTATCTCCTTGGAAATAGCAGTTTTGAGAATTTATGAAAAGTCTGTACTCTCTCTTCATTCTTTCTCTTTCTTCTAATGCCCTATTATGCAAAAAAAAAAGTGTAAAAGAATAATAACTGGCAAATGGACAGTGGCGTGAGATGGAAGCCTGAAGGACAGGCATGCCTTTAAATTGTTCAAGGCATGCGATACATCCATAACTGTATAACAGGTGATGAGAGTAGACAGACCTAGAGAATTGAACAATATAGTAAAACAGTATATAACACGAACAAATATTAATATATAAGGATCAGTGATGGTGTCACGGGGAAGTGGAACTCTGGATGGGATCTCATCATGCTTGTTGATGATGGCAGATGATTGGTGGACTGAGTGTCATACCGGACACCTCGGGCTTTCCCACTATTCTCCGCCTTGTTAACAACATGGCAGGTGTGAGAGACTGTTTCTTTTTTTCTTTTTTTTTTTGTGGAAAGGGGAAGGTACACACACAATTTTACATTTTTGATTTACTATATTTGAACTGGGTGGAGTGGGGAGATGATACCATATTTTGATATCGAGAATCAAAGTCGTTATCTTGAATTAACTACACTGTATATCCCAGAGCAACTCTGGGAAGGTTAAGGCGGCCGGCGTGATGCTGACCACATCACCCCTAGTGTGCCGACGGTAAGAAAATATGGGCCTAACACCATATTCCCTATATGCCTCAATGGGCGTGTAACGGGATCCTTTTACCTTATATCCTAATTATAACCCATCAGAAGTTTAACGGGATATTTTTTCTTGTTAAAATAAAAGTGTCCATGTAAATAGGCCCAAGTGGTGATTAATATTCAACTGGCAGTCCATATTTTAAAAAAAGGAAAGAATTATAGTATATATAATAGACAACAACATACTGGGAGACATAAATAAGGTCTTGCGCTTCAAAGGACATATAAGAGTCCAGAATTTATGAAAAGTCCCTCCCCTTCTCTTACTCTATTTTGCCTGTTAAACGTCTTTTCATCTGATTTTTAACACTGTTATTCACGCAAACTTACTAAATTATGTACAGCAGATACTGCACGCTCTAAATAGCATTAGATAAAAATAATGCAAGCGTACATGGCTACCTCACTTATTTAATTATGCTAACTCCACTGGCTCTTCTGCTATATTTTTTTACAACACAAGCGCACTGATAGAAAAAAATTGACAGCTTCACGCAAAAGCACCAAAGAAACATCAAAATGTTGAGAAAGTCCAGTCAACAAATAACCTAAAGCGGTAATCTTTCTCCTGCAATCTGTATGAATTACAGATTGTGGTTAATGAGAGTAGTAAATATCAAAACAGGCCAACAACTTGCACTTACCTTATCAGCCGCTACTTTCACCGTCTTTAAATTATCGTCGTTAAAACTTGTTTACAAGCATAACGTGCAACTTCCGGATTTTGGTCTGTTATGCTTAACGTTTTATAAAAAGCAATTTCATTGGTCTGACCTGCTTCAGAGGGGTAATCTTTATCCAATGGTGATAGACAATACTGGCCCGCCGCGATATTTGAAGTTGCTTCGAGGCTGTGAAAATGGCTGACCATGGTCTCGAACGTAAGGAGGGTAAGGAAGTGAAAGTTTGCATCATATTAATGCACATGTGTTTGCTGTATATGTTTAAAAGTCATTTTAAATTGACAAAGTGAGATACGGTTGATGCATTCACATGTGTCAGAGAATCTTAGTGCCGCAAAAGTGAGTAGCCAGACAAGTCCGCCCTATGCACCGCACCCATTAGGCCTAGTTCATTCACTTTCGATTTATTTATTTACTTTTAAGATCAAATAGTTTATGGGGGAAAAAAGACAAGCAAATAAAAAAACAATGATCCTGTAGTAGGCTAGCAGGGCAATTTCCTATTCATTTCATTCATAACCCTCCACTCCCAAAGGGGAGCATAGGTCTTCAACAAACACATTCCTATTACTCGTGCTTTTGGGACCCCAAGATGCAGCAATAGTGAATGCAGTCAGCGACTCATAGCTTGACTGCCTGCGTCAGGACCGGCGAACCAGAGCTGGTCAAGACCGTGCTCCACCTCCACGTGGTGGTCCTGGAAACAGTCTGCAGCAGTGCAGGCTGGCTGAGCGAGCATGGATCGAAATGGGAAGGCAAACCCGGTCCTTAAAAAATGCTGTGCAGAAGTCGGATGTGTCGACCGAAAGGTGCAGATATCACAGCTTAGGCGCAAACAGACACAACGCAACCACCGTCCTTTTCAGGACGAACGAAGAAGAAGAAGAAGACTCGTGCTTTTTTGCTACGCACAGAATATGTTTAGTTATAAGTTTCGTAGCATTTACAATTAGGGTTGGGGTTAGGCTTAACCCTAATCCTAATCGTACGAAACAACACATAACTACAGATATTCTGTGCGGAGCAAAAAGCACGAGTAATAGGAAATTACCAATTTCTCAGCACTGCTTGGATTCTCTTATTATTGACCAGCATGTATAACCGAAACATTCTGTAGCCTAATGCTTGAACGATCAAGGCCCGCAGAAAGAAGGCGAACACCGAAATGATGCCAAATTCATTTTTTAACTCCAAAGAAGATATTGCACTCCTTTCTGTAGCACAATCGAATTCTGATTTTGCTGTAGGCCCCTATATGCCTTCTTCATCATTCAAAGTTCAGTTCATTGCTGCAGTAGTCCAGATTGCATAGAGAATTGGTGTATTAAATATAGTTAACTGTGGTGATCTTTGGTAGCTTTGTAGATAGCAATAACAGCAGAATAAGGTCCGACATTTGCCCGAACGTTATTGAAACGGACATGTAACCGTACTGCTTGGCAACTCGTTCACACTTTTGTGTGTGCTTGTTTTCTTTTTTAAATGAAGGAACAATATACCATTCAACCTCTAGTAGGATATATAATGCCTCTAATTTCATAATAAATTATGCTCACGACAGTTACTGTACATGTGACAAGAAGACATCGAAATCATGAAATCACACAGCACAGAGACACATGATCTGATTTATTGACTGATGACCCTTAACCTACACCCTAAACTAAAAAAAAAAGATTTTTTTGTCCCAACGAACATTCAGACATAGACCTAACACCAACATATTCTCCTCTCCCCCCCCAATAAAAATGCCACCCAGAAAAGAAAATGCAAACATCTGACCCCAATTCTAACCGGCACCATCCCCCAATCCTCCTCCTGCAAAAAATTCCATCAAAATGTTGCAACTATATACCTTTGCTTTTACATATATCATCTCATATGTAACTGTATAACACCAAAATTATATACATTGTACATAATTATAGCCATTTCAAACGTATCCGAAATGTTGATACAGCAGCATATGTTTGTACATAGTTATAGCCATTTCAAACTTGACCAAAATGTTGATACTGCAGGGTATGTTTGTGCTGCAAGTTATATGTTAAGTGTATATTGGAGCTATGATATGAAAAGTTTTTGTTACAATTTTAACTTTATTGCTATCAATTTTTTTCATCGGCACTTAACTTGAATGCAAAATGTTTACTTAACTTTCCTGAGATCATTTTTGTTTTAGTTGTCTGCCAGTTTGACACACAGACAAATATGTTTGCAAAGAAAAATATGTTGGCATACAAAAATTATAATCGAAATAAAAATGTCATCAAATATATACATATATTATATCATGCCTCATGTAGTTCCTGGGATCTATGTTGAGACGACAGAAAAGGATTGCTGATCCCTCACTCAGGAATGCCCTACTAGGCAACTAATATGATGTTGAGCATGAGGCTGGCAGCCTCGTGTAAAACAAATCACGACAGTAACCACCGCTGCAAGAGCATGCAACAAGGGGACCATCTGCAGTGGAGAGGAAAGGGAACTACCGGGGGGGGGGGGGCCCTTGGAGGAGGCGAAGGAAGAATAGGACCACTGACTGCTGCCTCAAGCACGTCATACGAAGTGACTTAACATGAGCTTGTATGGGGCTGACAGCCTAGTCATATTCATACAAAGTGACTAACATGAGCTTGTATGGGGCTGACAGCCTGGTCATATTCATACGAAGTGACTAACATGAGCTTGTATGGGGCTGACAGCCTAGTCATATTCATATGAAGTGACTAACATGAGCTTGTATGGGGCTGACAGCCTGGTCATATTCATACGAAGTGACTAACATGAGCTTGTATGGGGCTGACAGCCTAGTCATATTCATATGAAGTGACTAACATGAGCTTGTATGGGGCTGACAGCCTGGTCATATTCATACGAAGTGACTAACATGAGCTTGTATGGGGCTGACAGCCTGGTCATATTCATACGAAGTGACTAACATGAGCTTGTATGGGGCTGACAGCCTAGTCATATTCATATGAAGTGACTAACATGAGCTTGTATGGGGCTGACAGCCTGGTCATATTCATACGAAGTGACTAACATGAGCTTGTATGGGGCTGACAGCCTGGTCATATTCATACGAAGTGACTAACATGAGCTTGTATGGGGCTGACAGCCTGGTCATATTCATATGAAGTGACTAACATGAGCTTGTATGGGGCTGACAGCCTAGTCATATTCATACGAAGTGACTAACATGAGCTTGTATGGGGCTGACAGCCTAGTCATATTCATACGAAGTGACTAACATGAGCTTGTATGGGGCTGACAGCCTGGTCATATTCATATGAAGTGACTAACATGAGCTTGTATGGGGCTGACAGCCTAGTCATATTCATACGAAGTGACTAACATGAGCTTGTATGGGGCTAACAGCCTGGTCATATTCATACGAAGTGACTAACATGAGCGTGTATGGGGCTGACAGCCTAGTCATATTCATACGAAGTGACTAACATGAGCTTGTATGGGGCTGACAGCCTGGTCATATTCATACGAAGTGACTAACATGAGCTTGTATGGGGCTGACAGCCTGGTCATATTCATACGAAGTGACTAACATGAGCTTGTATGGGGCTGACAGCCTGGTCATATTCATACGAAGTGACTAACATGAGCTTGTATGGGGCTGACAGCCTAGTCATATTCATACGAAGTGACTAACATGAGCTTGTATGGGGCTGACAGCCTGGTCATATTCATACGAAGTGACTAACATGAGCTTGTATGGGGCTGACAGCCTGGTCATATTCATACGAAGTGACTAACATGAGCTTGTATGGGGCTGACAGCCTGGTCATATTCATATGAAGTGACTAACATGAGCTTGTATGGGGCTGACAGCCTGGTCATATTCATACGAAGTGACTAACATGAGCTTGTATGGGGCTGACAGCCTGGTCATATTCATACGAAGTGACTAACATGAGCTTGTATGGGGCTGACAGCCTAGTCATATTCATAAGAAGTGACAACATGAGCTTGTATGGGGCTGACAGCCTGGTCATATTCATACGAAGTGACTAACATGAGCTTGTATGGGGCTGACAGCCTGGTCATATTCATACGAAGTGACTAACATGAGCTTGTATGGGGCTGACAGCCTGGTCATATTCATACGAAGTAGTACTAGCGAAGTGACTAACATCAGTTTTTTTGTATGGGGCTGACAGCCTGGTCATATTCATACGAAGTGACTAACATGAGCTTGTATGGGGCTGACAGCCTAGTCATATTCATACGAAGTGACTAACATGAGCTTGTATGGGGCTGACAGCCTGGTCATATTCATACGAAGTGACTAACATGAGCTTGTATGGGGCTGACAGCCTGGTCATATTCATACGAAGTGACTAACATGAGCTTGTATGGGGCTGACAGCCTGGTCATATTCATACAAAGTGACTAACATGAGCTTGTATGGGGCTGACAGCCTAGTCATATTCATAAGAAGTGACTTAACATGAGCTTGTATGGGGCTGACAGCCTAGTCATATAAAACAGTTACCACAGAATCCACTCCTGCAAGAGAACTTGAATGGTTTGGTCCAGGCTCACTGCAAGAAGACCAGTTGCAGTGGTAGATCCTTGCTCCATATGGAGCAAACAGGAAAATGATGATGATAAATGTTACTATCTGTTCTAAACTGGTGTCTTTGCTGTGTCTCTATCATGCTATAAACAGGTACACCTACCAAAAGTAAAAGTCCTCGATATATAGACAGTAGTACTAGCGAAGGTAAAATACTTGCTATTACTAATATCCACGTGTACCATAACACCAGAGCATACTCTTGTGTTTCTTTTTTTTTTTTTTAAATTATTTCCTGCTTAACCCCTTAAGACCCAGCGGCCCATGTATGACCCTTCATATATAACTGTATTATCATTTTGTAATAAAACTTGTATTGGTGCTCACGGGGTCAAATATGGGTAATTTCATAAGCAGGTGAATGGTTTTCAAGTTTATGGAGAAAGTTACATTGTAAATTATGTAATAAGTCTTAGAAACTTGAGTAAGTATACAATTTTAGTGTTTAATTAAAGAAGCTCTGGGTCCTTAAATCCTTCTTAACATTCTGTTCCTGTTATATCTTTTAACCTATTTGTTTCACTTAATGTATGTGAAATAAGTGAAAATTTAAACATAGTCATTAATTTCATTTATTTTCTTTAACAAGACATTTGAGAATGGGTTACACTAGTCAACAAATTTTCAAAAATTATTTGTACCAGAAATTAAATATACCATTTCTTATTGATTTTGACATGCTGATTTCAAATATCATAATGAAATTCACCAATTGGCTCTGGTTTTTTTTTAATGATGAATTTAAATTACAGTAATACAAATAATGTATGCTTGTTTAATTCTCTGGGGGTGAACAGCTAGTCTTTCTACTTTAGCATTATAAACATTGTGGTTACATACTCAATTAATTGATATTTCAACATAAAATGATTGACCAAGAAAATATTAAAAACATTAGATTTAAAGTTCACCCACTATAGAAAATGCTTTTAAAAAGAACATTTGAACCCAGGCGAAAATTATTCAGTCGCTGTTCGAGCTCTTTTAAAAAGGCACATTTGAACCCATTCCGTCATTATTCAGTCGCTGTTCGAGCTCTCTTTGCTTGCTTCTTGTAGTCAATCGATGACGTGTCTCTTGTCACAGTCCAACAGTAATCAGCAGCATTGAAGGGCTCCAATTGCCTTGATACCTTGTCTCCATAGCAGCAATGTCCTGGTGAAATCGTTCACCATGCTCATCACTGACCGCTCCACAGTTTGACGTAAAGAAATCCAGATGAGAATCCAGAAAATGAATTTTCAAAGACATGTTGCAGCCAAGACTCTTATACTTCAGAAGGAGATTTTCTACAATTTCATTGTAATTATCAGATCTGTTGTTTCCAAGAAAATTGTCCACCACTGACTTAAATGCTAGCCATGCTGCATTTTCCTTGCCATGCAACACGCAAAGAAACTCGTCATCATGAAGAAGTTTTCGAATTTGCGGACCAACAAATACTCCCTCTCTTATTTTAGCTTCACTCAGTCTTGGAAATTTTCTGATGAGGTATTTGAAAGCCTCATCTGTTTTCTCCATTGCCTTGACAAAGTTTTTCATGAGACCCAGCTTAATGTGCAAGGGTGGCAACAAAATCTTGCTGGTGTCGACAAGGGCTGGGTTCTCAACGTTCTTACAGCCAGGCTGCAATGACTGCCTGATTGGCCAATGTCTTCTGATGTAATGGTCACTTTGTGCATGGCTATCCCACTCACAGAGAAAGCCACAGTACTTGGTGTATCCACCCTGTAGTCCAAGCAAAAGATCGACCACTTTTAAGTCACCGCAAAGTGACCAATGATGATGATCGTAGTTTATACACTTCAAAAACCACATTTAAGTCACCGTAAAGTGACCAATGATGATGATCGTAGTTTATACACTTCAAAAGCTGCTTAATGTTTTCATAAGTTTCTTTCATATGAACTGCGTGACCAACTGGAATTGACGGTAACTCATTACCATTATTCAACAAAACAGCTTTAAGACTCATCTTGGATGAATCAATGAAAAGCCTCCACTCTTCCGGTATGTAATTGATTTTGAGGGCTGCCATTAAACCAGAAATGTTGTGGCACGCAGAAAGGTCACCCTCTTTGAAAAAGAATGTAATAAGCGGCTTCTGGCGGTTCCTATACACATAAATTGTAACATCTTCTGCCAGGAGATTCCACTGTTGCAATCTGGAACCCAAAAGCTCCGCCTTGTTCTTCGGTAAATTCAGATCTCTTACAAGATCATTCAGTTCACCTTGGGTTATTAAGTGTGGTTTAGTGGATGTAGTTTGCTCAAAATCTGGGTCGCTTGAGGTTGATGGTTCAGGACCACCAATGTCCTCTTCTTCATCAGTGGAAGCAGCTGAAAATGATTCTGGCACTTTGGGAACTGGTAGGTCATCGCCATGTGGTACCGGACGTATTGCAGAGGGGATGTTTGGATATTCCAGAGTCCATTTTTTTCTTCTTTGATATGCCTTTCCCAATTGGGGGGAAGGGACCATGCAAAAGTAACAGTTGTTGAGATGATCAGTGGGCTCTCTCCAAATCATAGGGACTGCAAAAGGCATAGCTTGCCTTTTGCCAGTCAACCACAGTTTAAGATGTGCTGCACATGTATTGCAGCATATGTGTGGCGCCCAGCTCTTATCTTGATCTCCTATTCTGCAGCCAAAATACAAACTGTACGCCTTCTTAATCACTTTAGTTATATTTCGTTTTTGTGATACAAATGTCACCTCACCACATATATAACAGAAATTATTAGCACTGTTCATACATGTCCTAGGCATTTCTAACTACGATACTTTTGATAAGGGCAAATGAACTAAGTAATGGCAACATTTTATCAGAGATAAGATATTTATACACAAAGGTGATGTAATCATAGGTAGGATTGCATCATCAACTTCTAGTTACATTTTTATTGGTCATTAGAAAAAATTATGCAATCGCCCACAACAGTTGCGTCATATATATAAATTGACCGTAATTAAATAAACTAGTAGCATATATCTTGAAAACTAGAGCCAATCAACATTTTTTAATGACATTTTCGTTTTCAGCACACCAAAATTAGTTAAGATCAGCTATTTTCATTTCTGGTACATTTTGGTTGTTGACTAGTGTTATCAGAGGAAAACATGAAATAAAGAGCAGTTATTGATTCTGTAACCAAACAGTGCATAAAGATATTATGCCATTAGCTGTTCAAAGTATGAAATTAATATTTTGTTATTTTTGTTTTTACTTTATTGTAGCTTAAATAAATGTTCCTAAAAGCAGGTCAAAAATGTAAAAGAAATTATAATCTTCCACTATTAGCTGATTCTGTTCAGAATATGAAAGCAATATTTTTGTTAGTAAGGTAAGGTAAAGGATCCAGTTACACTTCCATTGAGCCATATTGGGAATATGGTGTGAGGCCCATATATTCTTGACTATTTTTGTTAGTTTGTAACTTAAATACAGATCTCATGAAAGGAGTCAAAATATATTTTGTTTATGTAACTAATCCACCATGTGTTACTACATTCTAATAGATGTCTGACCGTCTTGTTAATGAAAATTGTTTGACTGTGTTTTCTTTGGTTCAGTAAACAGATTAATTGTAAACATTGCATGAATTTCCTGGTGGTGGGTTTATGTAAACATTAACATTTTCACGTATATATTTTATTTAACAATTGATTTTGGAACATTTCTGATTATTTCACTTGTGAATACCGGCTGTGAAAATCTTTGACCTTATTCATTTCTCTCTGCTCTGTCTACAGTGTGAAATGTTTATATTCTGATTTCTGCTGCTTTGATGCTTTACAGAAATATATGACAAAATTTGTGCAGTTTTAAAAGAAAAAAATGAGGTGGAGATGAGCTGGGCATTCCGAGAACATTTATCTCTGTCATAATTCATTTAGCACTCATGTGAAGATGATCAGGGCATTATTAAGAAAACTTAATTCTATCATAGCTCTATTCATTGACATGTGAAGATGGCCTAGACCTTACTAAAAAACACTTATTTCTATCATAACTCTAATCATTGACATGTAATCATTAACTGTACATTACTAAGAAAACTTATTTCTATCATAACTCATTAGACATTGACATGTAAAGATGATCTTGGCATTATTAAGAAAACTTATTTCTATCATAGCTTATTAGTCTTTGACATGGAAGCCAGAGATCACATGGAGGTGAATGCAGTAACCTCATATGGAGGTGGATGCAGTAACCGCACATGGAGGTGGATGCAGTAACTGTCAGGTGGATACCTCTGAAGAGGGAGAAATATAGAAAGTTCTAGAGAGAGTGGCAAATGAAGGGTGGAGAATACACCTGAAGAGAGATAAGGAAACTATCAGAGACAAATGAAAGCATGATGATATACCTACAGAGAAAATGCCAAAGAGATACTAATGAAAGATAAGAGGATATACATGATGAGAAATAGAGAAAGTTCCAGATATAAATGAAGTTTAGAGGTGGAGGATATATCTGAAGAGAGACAAAGGAGAGTCAGATGAAGGATGCATGATACACCTGGAGAGAATGTGGCAGTGAGATTGAAATGAAGAGTAAAGGATATATCTTAAGAGAGAGAAAGCAGCAAGGAGAGCATTGAGGTAAAGTGACAGTGGTCAGTGGCCTGTGCATCAATCTGGGTCAGACATTGATTGCTTCAGTTAGTCCTTCACTATGGCTATACGAGGGGTTGGCATGAGATAGACGTCGATCATAGGGGATGGTTAGCTATATCACTAGGGATATATATTGTGATCTTCTCCTAATTTCCATGTTGGTCATACAAAGCAAACAACTTATTGTAACATTCTGCTTATCAGCTTTTTTGTTTCCTTGGAAGTGTTTATGTTAAGCCGGGTTTTGGGTTAATCAGGTTGTTAACTAACATGATGTATCTGTTTATGGGTGAGTTGGTGATGCACACAACGTTGTACAGTTCTTTATTTATGACTTGAATGCATGGTCATATTAGACAGTGGGTTTGGTTTTAGTGTTTATGCGTTTTCCAATGTATGGTGAACTATGAGCATATTTTTAGAATTGTGTATTTCCATTCATATACATATGGTATTAGATTAGTGGGGCAAAAGTGGTATAAAGAGGTCACCATTATGACAATTTTAATTTTTTTAAAATAAAATACGAGCTGGTCAAGTACCAGTCGAGGATGTAGAAAAAGACATTGAAAGTAGATATGACACACCTCAAGGAATAATGGGGGAAAAAGACCAGTCAGATATTACATGAGGATGTAGAAAAAAACATTGTAAGCGGATGTCCAGAAAAATGTTTTTAAAAAACTATAAAAAATAGTCAATACCAGTTGAGAAATTGCAACTGGTACAGACAGATACCTTCACATACCTAGGAAGCATAGTAACACCAGACGGTGGGGCAGGCGAAGACATCAACATCAGAATGAATAAGGCAAGAACAGCCTTCTTTAGCCTAAATAACATCTGGAAGTCCTCCCAATACAGCACAAGCACAAAATTAAGATTATACCAGAGTTGCGTGCTTTCTGTGCTTCTCTATGGTGCGGAATGCTGGAGAGTCACAGAGAACGAAATGTCAAAATTGTCCTCTTTTCACACAACATGCCTAAGAAAAATTCACCGCATCTTTTGGCCGAATACCATCACCAACCAAGATCTGCTTACTCGTAGCAAGCAAGAGGACATGCACACCATCATAGCTGGCAGACGCTGGAGCTGGGTTGGTCATGTCCTCAGAAGAGACCCCGATGCCATCACAAGAACAGCTATGTTTTGGACCCCTGAAGGAAAGCGAAAGAGAGGCCGACCAAAAACAACTTGGCGGAGGACTGTGGAGGCTGAGATGCAAAGAATGAACCAGAGTTGGGGCACTGTACGAAGGATGGCCACCGACCGTGCAAAGTGGAATCAATTTGTTGTTGCCCTACAAGATGCCACTAGGCGTGATGGCCACTGACTGCTTTGACGGTCGGTGGTTAAGGATCGAAGAAGAAGACCAGTTGAGAAAGTATTTAAAGAAACTGGAATTTGATAGACACACATCAAGTAGTAATTGAAAAGAATTGAGACATTACCAGTTGAGGAAGTAGAAAGAACATTATAAGTGGATAGACAGATCAAGGAATCCATGAACTAACATCAGGAGGCAGTACTTGTTTGGAGCCCCCAGGAAGGTGGAAAAAGCCAGAACATGAGACTATAGTAAGACACAGAAGAAATGCAGAGAACTGGGACAGACTAATCAAACGCCAAAGCATGAGGAGATCTGATTAAGTGTTAATGCTACAGTAGGTATCTGAAATATTCAAAGTGTGCTGATTCCAGACTCTTCATATGTTGTAGGGTTATGTATTTCCACTCTGTATCCACTCTCAGCTTATATTTATATAATAAACTTTGCAAACTTTCTTTTAAATACTTGCTTCACAATGGCTGCATGTTACATTAATTACACAATGCAAATATATTATGGATTAATAATATTTGTTATTCATGATATCCATGGATATCACCAAATCACAGAACTGAGAATCAGATTGATCACATATGCATAAGTGAGAGGTTTAGGTCATCATTGCATGATGTAAAAGTATGTAGAGGAGCAGATGTGGTATCAGACCACCATCTTCTGTTGGCTAAAACAAAATTAAAATTCAAGAAATTTACAACAGTATATAGCTATAGACAACAGTACAATGTTGGATATCTAAGAAATCAGGAAATAAGAGAAAAGTTTTCAATCACAGTATCCAACAAATACCAAGTACTCCAACAGCTGGAAGATGAAGCAGATACGGAAGACCACTGGCAACAAGTAAAAAATATATGGAACGAGACGTGAAGTACTGAGAAAAAGAGAACATCGGCACAAAGCATGGATAACAACAGAAACCATTAGCAAGATAGAAGACAGGAAAAACAAGAAAGCAGATTTAAACAGAAGCAAAAGCAGAAGCTCCAAAGCCAAGGCTCATGAAGTGTACATAGAAGCAGACAAAGAAGTAAGAAGAAACATCAAAAGAGACAAGAGGAAGTATACTACTGGACAAAAGTTAAGGGCCGCCATTCAGTTTAAACAAGGTTTATATAATTGATTGGCAAACTGTAAAGACAAGTGAAAAAGTCATTAACACATTAACTACCGCAAGCCGCTGTCAGCGGCTCACAAAATAATCACATTTGGACCGCAAGCCGCTCAGAGCGCCAATCTAATTTTAGTAATAAAACGAATGAAAAATGTACTGAAAAACTTTCTGATCTGGTTCGAGATTTTAAGTTGCCACCGGAAAACAAATTCCCAAAGCATGGTTGTTGTAGAACACTGGAAAATTGATATTATGTTCATATTTTTCAGCGTTTTGGGATAGTTACCAAATCGTGTAAAACTGTTTACCATGGCAACTAGTGATAGGACTACAAAAAATGCACGTACATCTCGTCTAACGGCTGAATAGGATAGAAACGTGTTTCAACAATTGACTGATAGATCTAGCGACGAGGACAAGAGTGAAAACGGTGTGCACATTGATTGAAATTGTGATTTTGATAGAGATGGGGCGCAAGCAGTCATAATTGTGAAAATAATGCAAGTCCTCGGCCATCGGAGGGCCGTTAAATAGCAACACCTCTATTAGAGTTACAACCAGTGTTTATTGTAATAGTGCATTCATTTATCTTTAAAATGACGTGTAATTCATAAAAATCTGTAAACATTTACGAAAACTACAGCTTACTTTGTGCAAACACCTACAGGATGAAAATGGGAAAAAAATTTAATTCGGCCACAGTGTGTTTTTCAATTCGGTAGTTAATGTGTTAAAACTGAGCTCAGAGAAATGTGTATACATTTCTGTGTGCACTAGGTTAATTTTTTTTAAATATCCAAAAACTGGGTCACTTTAACCCACACGTGAAAGCCATTGTTGCTGCAAAAACTCGTGGTTTTTGCAACACGCCCCACTAGTTAAAAAGGTGAAAAAGTGAGTTGAATTTGAATGCACGTGGAAAATGATCATCGGTAAAGAGTGTTCACCGTTGGTATGCAATAAATCAGTATGACAAGTGGTCGAAATGATCACTGCATTAGCCATGCCACCAAGGAGAAGTCTCAGCACTGTAGACCGTGGTTGAGCCATGGCATGGATTCAGGATGGTCAATCTGTTCGTCATGTTGCAAGACGTTTAGCAGTGTCCCACTCTACCATTCAGAGACTTCTTGAGAGATTTCAAGCTACCAGACATTTGGAAAATCGACCCTGCTCAGGAAGAATTATATAAACCTTGTCTAAACTGAATGGCGGCCCTTAACTTTTGTCCAGTAGTATATATTGAAGAGTTGGCAAGGGAAGCAGAGGAAGCTGCAGCCAAAGGAAATAGGGGCCTGTACAACAACACAAAGAAGCTAACAGGGAGATATAAGCAAGCAAATAAAAGATAAGAATGGAAAATTGCTTAGTAATATACAAGAACAAATGAAGAGATGGACAAAACATTTTGAGGAACTTCTCAATAGACCAGCTCCAACTAATCCCCCAGACATCCAGCCAGCAGAAGTGGAGCTACAAATCAGATGTGAATGACCAAGTAGAGAAGAAACAAAGAAAGCCATAAAGCTTCTGAAAGATGGAAAAGCAACTGGTCCAGATGGCATTCCAACAGAGGCTATCAAAACAGATATTGATACCTCTACAGAGATATTATACAAACTACTTGGCAAAGTCTGGGAGAGAGAGGAAATACCAGCAGAATGGAAGGAAGGTTATCTGGTCAAGTTGCCTAAGAAGGGAAATTTACAAGAGTGCACAAATTATAGAGGAATAATGTTACTTTCAGTGCCAGGAAAAGTATTAAACAGAATAATCCTTGAGAGATTAAAAGAGTCCATAAACATGCAACTGAGAGATGAACAAGCAGGTTTTTGACAAAACATATCCTGTACAGACCAGGTAGCCACATTGAGAATAATAGATGAACAAAGTCTGAAATGGAATTCACCGCTTTACATCAGATTTGTGGACTATGAAAAGGCATTTGACAGTGTAGACAGAGAATCACTTTGGAAACTGATGAGGCATTATGGAGTTCCCATGAAGATCATTAACTTAATAAGGAAGACCTATGAAGTCATGACATGCAGAGTTCTTCATGAAGGACAACTTACAGAACCATTTAGGATAAGAATGGGAGTGAGACAGGGATGCCTCTTGTCTCCATTTCTTTTCTTACTAGCAATAGATTGGGTTATGAAAACATCGACATCACACAACAGAAATGGAATCCAGTGGAATCTGACTAAACAGCTTGATGATCTGGATTTTGCAGATGACTTGGCTCTTCTGTCCCATAACCATAATCAGATGCAAGAGAAAATGAAAATTCTTGATGAGAGGTCACAACAAGTGGGCCTGAAAATACACAGGGAAAAGACACAGATTATGAGAATAAATGCAAAAAATGATAACAAGATTGAAGAAACACCACTAAAGGATGTAGAATCGTACACATATCATGGTAGTAATATAGACAAAGTTGGAGGGACAGACAATGACATCAAAATAAGAATACAAAAAGCAAGAGGCATTTTCATTGCATTGGGAAACATATGGAGGTCAAGAGAAATCAATTCCAACGCGAAAATAAGAATCCTTCAACTCAAATGTCAAGTCAGTCCTATTGTATGGTTCTGAGATATGGAGAGCAACAAAAACAACAACTAAAAAGCTACAGACTTTTATAAACGGGTGCTTGCGTAGAATAGAAGGACTGAAATGGTTTGACAAAGTCACAAATGTGGAATTGATGACAAGAACTAGACAAGAGCTGAGAAGAAGACGCTGACGATGGATAGGACACACATTGAGGAAACCTGTTGATAGCATTACAAGGCAGTCCTTGTTCTGGAATCCACAGGGAAAGAGGCAGAGGTAGACCAAAAAACGCATGAAGAAGAGAGCTGGATACAGAGGTGAAAATGATGAGGAAAACATGGAAAGGACTTGAGTGGATGGCACAGGACAGGAAGACTTGGCATGTGTTTGTTGAAGGCCTATGCTCCTCAGGGAGCTAAAGGTTATTTATTGAATATTTATTATTATAAAATTTGGCTTTTACATATTGTTTCCTGGGACCGAAGACGCAGCAAACGAGATGAATGCAGTCAGCAACTCATAGCTTGACTGCTTGCTTCAGGGTCAGCAAACCAGAGCTGACCAAGACCCTACTCCACCTCCAAGTGGTGGTCCTGGAAACAGGCTGCATCACTGCAGTCTGGCTGAGAGAGTAGGGATCGAAGAGGGAAGGCAAAACCGGTCCCAAAATATGCTGTGCTGAAGTCGGATGTGTCGGTCGAAAGGCACAAATATCGCAGCTCCGCTGTAAATGGACACAATGCAACCAACGTCCTTTTGAGGACGAACAAGGAAGAAGAAGATATTGTTTCCTGTGGTGAAGGTTTAAAAAATTTGTTTAGAGCAATCTATGAATAAGCTTGGTCCATTTGAGACGATTAATTATGGATGAAAATTATTTCATGACACACGACTGCTAAATGCTGTGGTTAAGCTTGATGAAATAGCCAACAAATTAGTTCCTAACAAGTTAAGAATAGGGAAATTTATTTGGTGTCCATGATATTCATTTATTGTGAAAAATGAGAAGTTATTTTGTTTATTCACAATATTTCTTCAACTCTTTATGTATTGTACTTGAGTACAAACAAGTTGTTAACCAGTGGCATGTATCTAGATATTACATTTGACATGCAGACGTGAAGTACAGTTACTGAGATTTGTATAAAATTTTTTCAGCTTGTATATCTTGTCCCTTTTAATTTCTTCGCTCAGCAAATCCCCATTGCTATTTTTCTTCAGCTTGTTTATCTTGTCCATTTTTGCTTTCTTTGCTCTGCAAATCTCTGCCGTTCCTTTAGTTTTGTTCTTTCTTAAAAGCTTTAAAGAACAAAAACAATGGCCTGTTATGCTAATAATGTGAGATTTCTCAGCAGTAATTTAATCTAATGACACAATATTGTAAATATGAAGGGGGTTGTTAAATTGATTAGCATAACTTAAAGAGGCAAAGAGTTTTATCAGAAGCAGGTACAGGAACAAGTGGGTTGCAGAGCATCCAGGTCACCCCAAAAAATGATGCATATTACCATCTCAGCTGAAGAGAACAAGTGGTAATCTTCAGACTCAGCACGGAACACAACAGATTGGGATATTATTTATTCAACGAGCTAAAGATATGAACTACCTTACTTACTTACTAACTTTACTAACTTAGTCGTTCCCCTTCTACCGTGAGGTGTAGAGGTTTGGAAGAGAGAGCGCCATACTATCCTATCGGCTGTCTTCCTCCTGGCCTTGATCCATTCTAGTCCTCGGTCGCTCAGAAATTGTCAGCGGACTCTGGGTTGTCCTGGAGGTCTGGATCCCTGGCTCTTGGCCTTCCATACCTGCCGTGGCAGCCAGTCTTTTCCCATTCTGCAGACATGTCCAAACCATCTTAGTTGGGACTGTTCTGCTTAGGTCAGCAAGGGTTGGGTTCTTAGGCCTGGGTGCGGACCATATCTCTTAATACCATCTATTAAACAAGCTAAAGATACGAACTACCGATGAGTGTAACTGTGGCACTGATAAAACGACTGCTGAACATCTGCTTCAAAGAAGCCCAATACCAGTACCATAGCTGGAAAAACTCTATGGAGATACAAATAGCCTCAAGCTTACCACTACTTTCTTGGAAAATATTCAAGTAGACGTCCGAGAGTGTTCGAAGAAGATTAGGAAACTGATTAATAATAACTTGTTTAATTTGTTATTAATCGTCATGAGTGTATTAATGACAGACACAGTGAGTCTCAAAGTAGTAATGTGACAGTTTTACATTTGAGCAATACAGAATGGCCCCTTTTAGTTATCAGGGGTCTCTGAAGAGACAAGGAATGGGACTACTGTCCCCTCAGGCATGTCACACACAAGCTATGTAAGTTCCCAGAGAAGATGTTGATGTAGTACTCTGAGTCCCTAACTGCTACCTCTCCTGATCCGCCTCTGTGGTTATGGTAGTTAATATGTTTATGACTCTACTAGGGGTAATTTATATATATCGTATATTTATATTTACCAACAAGAACAAAAATTCAAATTAGAGAACTTAAGAAAAGTCTTCTGGTGAATATTTACCATTTAATTAACATATATTTTTCTCTGTTTGAAAATGTTGAACTCAAATATTTTACAGTATGAAATAAATAATAATAGTTAAATAAATGTTCTTGTTTCTTGGTTCACAATGTCTATCATCTTGTAGACAACTTCTCTGGCTGGAGTATTCATTAGTTGAATTGTTTATTATTATTATTTAAAGTTGTGAAGCACTATAATATTTTAGTCATCCTGAACTGGAAAATATGTTTCTTTATTTGAGATGGATAAGCTTGACAGTTGCAGTAGCAACTTATCTGCATCACGGCAGCTGGCTCCTTTATATGCTGGAAACACAATTTCAGCTGAACGTGTTCCAGTAAGTATTCACGTGATGACGGGCCTGTTATCATCAACTGGCACTGCATACGATGAAACTTTAGTAAGAGTAGCCTCTTCTGCTTTTTGAAGCTTGTGTTTAAAGGATTAAACCCTCAGGTACACACACACATACTGGCCCTCAATGGTGAATAAGGTCTGCTACAGTTGCAGAAAGGCAAACGCTGGCATTAATATATGCACTGCTTCCCCCGCTTTCTGTGTTTTTTCAAATCGTGACTGACCGAAGTTTGTTAGGCGATTCTATTTATAGTCTAGCCTCGTCCGTATGAGACGGAAATCCCAAAAGACATGAGCCTCAGTATAAGGTGATAGGAAACTGTATACAGAGCGATACAACAGGAGGCAATCTGATCATCAGAAGGAGCTCCTCCTCGATCAATTGTTATGACCCTTAATCTCCTGTATTTACACTGTATAAACAAGTGACACAGATTAACAAAACAAATACACTTGAGAGCTCTAAATGCAAGCTACACAAACAAGCAAGGAAATCATTACATATCAATCATCATTGATAATCATTTCCCTTTCCACTCTTTACAGAGCATGGAGTTAACAAAAGGTCATGCATGTTTTCAGTTTCAATCAAACACCAAAGAAAAAAATCGTGCAGATCGTTACATGCCATGATGATTTCTGTGTCCTGGATAAATAACCCAAAAACATGGTTTCTGTTGATTGTCACTTCATGAATTTCCTCTTTTTCATCACTGGTTCGCAGATAACCACATCTATTTCTCTCATAAAGAGAGACAGAGACAAGCCAAAGACAGACCACCAACTTTATGAGAGAGATAGGCGTGGTCATGTAAGAGTGATGAGAGAAGCCGCAGTTGGTCCCATTACAGGAAGCCTGCAATCAAGGCATTCATGTGTTATTGCAGTGATGGTTTCTGAAGTATTTTATTTGACATAATGAGGTTGCCAACCCCGTTCACAACCTATCAGTGGCCTCTTACGACGTGCCAGAGGCAAAACAAGTCATATTCTATCTTTGTCTCCTCAGAGACTCCTGGGAATTATACACAAGGCTTATATCAATATGTAAAGTAAACGAGAAATGGAAGGATAAAGTAACACCCACCCCCCACACACACACACCTCCTCCTCGCTTTCTCTTCTTCTTCATGGGAAAAGAATATGAAGGTGGCAGGTGAATTGTTTTGCTAAAATATGTCTTTATTGCTGTATTCGTCAGCAGAAGGACATAATACCATTTTATCCTGTATGTGCCAGTGTCAAGTTTACTGCAGTACTAGATTATCTGTAATGATGGACCAAGCAGATTGAAGTGGAGTAATGTTCCATTTTACTTATAACATCAGTTACTCTTGTTTAGCGCAGTGGTTAGTGCACTGGCTTCCCTGCTTGGCGGTCCTGGTTCGATTGCCAGTTGAAGTGGGATTTTTTAGACCGCAGACGGCTCCGGAGTCGACCCAGCCTCGTGAATTGGGTACCAGAGCAGCTCTTGGAAGGTTAGGGAGGCCGGCGTGATGCTGACCACATCGTCCCTAGTGTGCTGATGGTCAAAAAAATATGGGCCAAACACCATATTCCCAATATGCCTCAATGCCCGTGTAATGGGATCCGGTACATGTGTCTTTTATCACCCACAGATTATAATTGTTAAAATTTAGTAGCCACACGAAGCACCATACTTTTTCTTCAATTCGCGCGGCAAATCTAACACCGTGTCATTCAATCGCCGTGTCAAGGCCGTGGAAGATGAATCTCTTGGAGTTGTCAGATTTTACACGCAACAAAAAGAATTGTGTGCAGTTTTTGCAGGAACGAGGAATTATACACAACGTCCGACTGTGTGCTAACAATCATGTCATGAGTTTGTCTCTCAAAGTTCGCCAAGATCGTTAGAGATGCTGCACATGTCAGCAGGACATTCCTGTTCGTTCTGGCTTATGGTCAGAGGGCACACATCTGTCCTTCAGGCAGATTATTCTGTTCATTTATTGTTGGAGTAAAGAGATGACTAGCATTGCTTTCTGTAAATCAGAGCTAGGAATTGCCAATAAAGCTGTCATAAAATGGAACAGCAACCTCCGTGAGGTTTGTGCAAATTCACTAATTGCTAATCCCGCTGTAATTGGCGGTCCCAATACGACGGTTGAGATTGATGAAAGTGTGTTCACATGCAGAAAAAATAATGTCGGTCGTGTATTTCCACAGCAGTGGGTATTCTGTGGCATTTGTCGTGAAACAAGTGAGTGTTTCATGGTTCCAGTGCCAGACCGCTCAGCGGCTACACTAATGCCCTTTATCATAGCCAACATTCGTCCTGGTACGACAGTTGTGTCTGATCAATGGCGCGCATATAGTACCATTCAGAATTTGCCAGGTTTAACTCACGAAACGGTGAATCATTCTGCAAATTTTGTCGACCCAAATACAGGAGCAAACACACAACGAATAGAGAGGTTGCGGAAAGCTGCCAAAGAACGCAACAAATGTCAAAACGGAACACAGAGACACATGTTAGATTCCTACATGTGTGACTTTTTGTGGTGACATTGGAATAAAGTTCGTCAGTCAGACCCGTTCGACAGTATCCTGCATGACATTACAGAATTTTGGCCTCCTCTTTAAATTGTGCTGCTATGAACGAACATGTGTATGTCCTGATATGTGCATAGCTTCAGCGGTCCTTGGTGATCTGTTCCCCTCACGGTCCTTTTTAGGGCCCAGAAAACCCACAAAACTGCACCACGGTCCTTTTTAGGGCCCAGAAAACCCACAAAACTGCACCACGGTCCTTTTTAGGGCCAACAAAACTGTACCCTGACAAGAAATCGCTACGCACTGATCCTTTATTTTTTTTTTTCGCCGCTGAGTGGGGAGGGGGTCCCCTCGCTACGCACTGATCCTTGTCAAATGTTGACACAATTATCCTGCCACCCCTACTTGCGAAATGCATAATAGACTAACCCCGCGCAGGCAAATGTAAGGAAAATGTAGACACAATTATCCTGCCGCCCCAACTTGCGAATTGCAAAAGAGACTAACCCCGCGCAGGCAAATGTACGGAAGCCGGTGTGGTCATTGAATTTCAAAATGGGTGATAAAAGACACAAGTACCTGAGATCCTTTACCCTTTTACTCTTTTTTAAGAAAAGAATATTAATCCATGAAATCTGTTAATTTAGCATGTACCACCGCTAACAACTGTGTTATCTTGTTCTTCTCTCCACAGAGGAACGAATAGTGAAAATAGTATTAGTAGGGGAGGATACCAATGATTTACTCAGTGTTGCAAAAGTAAGTTTTGTCTTTCTTTTTTTTTTTTACATCATCATCACCCTTCATCTTTTGTAGAACATAGACATTAAACTAATTTGTGACAAGTCTTCTGTCCTGTACCATCCGCTCACGATCCTTCAATCTCTTTGTCTCAAGTTCTTTTCTCCGTGTATTTTTTTCTTCTCCCTCTACCTCTCTTATGAGAAAAAAAATTAGTAGAACCGTATTATTACAGTGCAGAAATGTTAAACGGCAATAATGCCTATTTGTGTACCTTGATGAATTGAAGATTTTGTCTCTTCTCTTGAGGATACCAGAACAAAGACTGCTTTTGTAATGTGAATCACCAGGTTTTTCTCAATCCATGGCCAGCACCTTCTTCTAATCTGTCATTCCACTTGCACCTGTATGGATCTTGTCATCTGTTCCACATTGGTGACCTTGTCAGACCACTCCTATCTATTTATTCTACACAATCACCCATTTATGAAAGCAGTAGTGTTTCATTAGGTGTCACAGCATTTATTCGTGCCAAGCACTTCCTGTCATGTGCCAAGCACTTCCTGTCATGTGCCATCAGCTCAAGGTAATTCCATGTCTTCCTCATCATTTCAGTCTCCAGTTCTCTTCTCTCTGTTTTTTCAGTCTACCTTCCACCTCTCTAAACCTGAGGCTTCCAGAGAAAGAACTGCCTGGTAATGCTATCAGCAGGTTTCCTCAATGTGTGTGTCCTGTCCATCGCCAGCACCTTCTTCTCATCTCTTGTTCAACTGGTTCTTGTCATCATCATTTCCACATCAGTGACCTTGTCTTACCATTTCAGTCCTTCTGTTCTACAGAAGCACCCATTTATGAAAGTCTATAACTTCTTGATTGTTATTTTTGTTGTTCTCCATGTTTCACAGCCCTACAATAAGACTGACTTGACACAGAGGTTTTGATATTTGTGTTGGACATGATTACTTTAGATTTCCATACATTTCCCAATGCAATGAAAGCTCTTCTAATTGTCTTATTTTGATATCAGTGTCTGCTCCCCCCCCCCCCCCCCAAATCTTTGTCTATATTGCTGTCAAGATATCTGTATGATTCTACATCCCATGACATATCAGTTTTATTTCTAATATAATTTGGTTCAATTAATTCTCACTAGCGGATCAGAGGTGTTTCTGAAGTCATCCAATCACAGACAGGCCTGGAGCATGTCAAAGATGCCAGTGAATATGAGATATCATTTGTCGTTGCCAACTTTGAAGGAGAGCTGTTCTCCAAACTTCACCGTGCCCAAGTTAGAATCATTGGACCTGCAGTCTTGAAGAAGTGTGCTCAGGATGGCCTTGTAAGTCTTGTGTTTGTCCTTCCTTGATGACTCTGCTGAGCTAAATTGTATAGGCCTTTAAATATTTTTTGTTAAAAACTTGTTGGCTTGACCGCAGATCATTGCCAGACATAAGTAGATTATCATCACCCTTGCTTCTTAACGCTGAGGATGTAGGGATTTTCCTATGTTTTACGCAAGGAATTTTTTGCGACAGGTTTTTCATATAGTGTTTCCATGTAAGTGTCAGTTATTTCAAAGTTTTTAACAAATATAGTCATGTTATATATATATTTGAAAAGGAAATTAAATGAGGATTCTGAAAATGTTCAGTTTATAAATTTACAAATTTTTTTATGAGTTAAAACTAGTTGGAGACTGGGAGGAAAAAAATTAGACCAAAAAAAAACCAAACAAAAACATATCAGAAATTCTCTAACTACTTTTCATTTGGCATCATGAAAAGGAAAGACACTCGATTGTCACAAATTTTCTGCGACTCGGGTTTTTCATATAGTGTTACCATGTAAATGTCAGTTATTTCAAAGTTTTTAACTAATATAGTCATGTTATATATATTTAAAATCTATATAAACGTAAAGGTAATCGCCAAGACTGTGACAATTATCGACGCATCTCTCTTTTATCAATCGCTGGGAAGATATTCGCCAGAATCCTTTTGAGTCGCCTTACGGCTCATCTTGACAAAGGTCTTTTACCTGAAAGTCAGTGTGGATTCCGGAAAGAACGTGGAACCACAGATATGGTGTTCGCTGCAAGACAGCTGTCGTGGTTGAGTTAGAGTGTAGAGTATTTGTCGAGTTGGACAACTGTAGTGAAATCGACAAGGGATAGTGGACTGACAGAGTTATAGATTACACTTTAGATAAGGTGTAAATAGGAGATGGACTTGAGACAACCTGGAAGAAGATTTATTCAAATGATCTCTCTCTCCAGGCCTCAACTCACTTTTACTGTCTAAGCATCTCCTGCTCTCACTCTTTTCTCTTATCCTACATAGAGATTATAGTAAAGAGCTAAAAATACAAATATGGATGGAAAGGTCGTGAACAGCGCATTAATAAATGTGTAAAATTTATTAAAGAAGAAAAGCATGAAAATAATGCATATCATCACAACAACATAAAATTACATCAATAATCAACTAATCATCAATAGTCATCAATAATCATATACACCAACAACCACACACACAGATCACCATTCATAAAACCTGTAGAACACAGAGAGATGAAATAACTGAGTGTCAGCCCGTCCGTTTTCGGGACCATATGAAATAGCTCCAGTAAGTGGGTTTTTCGTATATATCCTCCATCGGTGATGGAATTAACCTGAATAAAATCACTGTATAGGCGCTATCATTGGTGATTCCTCCCTACTGGCGCGAGGTGGGCTGGAAGACTCTATTTACCTTCTGTTTACCAAATGAATAAACTGCGTGGCAGTCCGTCCGTTTTCGGGGACCAGATGAAATAGTCCAGACAGTGTGTTACTTGTAGATCCTTCGTGAGGGACTATGCCTACAAAACTGTCCTTGTTGGTACTATCATTGGTGACTCCCCCCTACTGGCGCGAGGTGGGCTGGGGGACGCTGTTTTATTTCCTGCAGACAAACTGATTGAATTTAGCTACAGCCTGTCCGCTTTCGGGGACCAAGGGAAAAGCTCCAGTAAGTGGTTTTTTTCGTATAAATCCTCCATCGGTGATGGAATTAACCTGAATAAAATCACTGTATAGGCGCTATCATTGGTGTCTCCCCCCTACTGGCGCGAGTGGGGCTGGAACTCTGTCCATAGATGGCTGCTCATACGTGCGAAGTTCTACATAGACCCAGAAATAAACCATGGGACGAAGTCACTTGAGGACAATTGATCCCAAGGCGCGCTTATCCGGCGCTAGAATTGGCTTTAAATCCGGTTTTGGCTGGTTGACTGTGGCTTGGCTGAGTGCCCCGTTTAGGCACAAAAAAGGCGGGTGATATGGAATTCTGCTATAGGCATGCTGAGCGGGTTTGATATTCTGGAAGCCGCAATGCTCTGGCTGGTAATCCAATAGGCGAGTAGAGAACTACTACTGCGTTTGGCGATTCCAGATTTTGCGTTGGCTCCGTTGCACTGCATGAGCTTAACTTGGCGTTGACAAAAAGGGGTTTTGATTCAGGAACGGGGTGTGACACTCGTGGGGCTAGATATCCTCAGAATCCCTCTAGACGAAGAGACGGTGACATTCTTCGTCTGACTGGAAACTAGACTAGCAATTCGGTATCCCCTGAAACTGAGACCGAAAAGAGACACCCTTTTACATCAAGCAAATAATAAATCACACTAACTTTATACAGAAAGTTTCGCTCCACTATGGGATTAAATTTATTGTAGTTATGGCTATGATAGTTTAGGGCTGTCTTTAACCTTTAGCACGCTGCATTCTTTGGCGAAAATTTTCGCCTCCAGCTGCATTCTTTTTCACAGCGTCCCGTTTCTATAGTGGGTGACCCTTAATGTCTATAGTTTTTGTGTTTCTTGGTCAATTGCTATCATGTTTGGAATTTATATAAATAAATGAATGGTGAATCTGATGATATAAAATTTGTTTGTGTACATATTAGATGTGATAGGAAGAGAGGAAAGGAAAGATGAAAAAAACGAAAAAAAAATTTTAAATAATATAAAAAAATATTTTTTTTTTATTTTTTAAAAAAAAAAAAAAGTTTAAAAAAATAACCAGCAAACGAAGGGTCCATATCCCTTGCATCTCAATGAAAGTCATTTGACCAATAGACCAATTAAATCAAATGACGATCTTTTCGTTACACCCATCATCAGTAGCAAAGCAACAAACGCTCTCTCGTCAGCTGTGACCTTTATCCCGAAATTCTAAAATCTTTCCGATATTCCTAGTTACCCTAACCCTAACATTATACATACTTGAAAGGCCATTTTTACTTTCGTGCGGCATCGCTCCAGCGTGCAGAGCATAGGTTATCTTCGGCGACATGTGTCGCCCGCAGCGTGCTAAAGGTTAACCATGTCTCCTGTTCCTTAAAAATATCAATTATCAACACGCGCCCGCATAGACTTAATATCTTTTGCACACCCAGGTACCTGTCAGTAACTGTTCTGACAGCAACAATCTACTCCTCTTCTCCCAATCTCAACATACAGGAAACCTAACCTGTAGTTACAGTTAAATGAATATGCTTATTCATCTTACAACATTAAATGAATTTACATAAACAGATTACAGCATTTGACATTACCAAATAAGTCATATGTCCCCTTGGGGAAACAAAATATTAATATCCCACAAATGAGTACATAGAAAATGCAATGTTCTTGCTATAATAATACAGTTGTGGCTAGATCATACGATATAATTATATCTATGCCTGGTGACTGCTTTCAGTGAAAGTTATAGACTAGTGCCTAGCCACACAAGTAAGCATAAAATGATCCTCCCTTGCCACTAGAAATATCTATCAAAAAGGAATAAGTGACTATCTCCTATAATCCAGAGTTATTACCTGCATCTCACTATTCAGTTTTAAAGTGAACAATCCACACCTGACATTATCTTACAGAAATGACAGTAATCTTGCTGACTCTTAACCCAATGGTAAGCATTCGTGGACTGATTCTACGCCTAATATCTGTTATTGTAAGTTTAACATTTAACCCATGATAAACCGTAACAGTTTAAGCACCACTTAATAGGCCGTAGACAGCGCTACCTTATCACTGAATAAAATTACTAGGAGAAGTCCTCAGAAATGAATTCACTTTCCTAACAGATATATATAAAAAGCTAACATGAATATAATATAATAATTATAAGAGTTGTTTACTCACCCCGAGAAAATGCCAAGAAATAGGCAAAAAACATTTAGTTCTGTGTTAATGTTTGCCTTATTTCCATAATGGTCTATCTCGGGCCAGGAAATATTCGAATGTCTTTGTCTATTAAAACCCGTCTACTCTTATAGATCACACAGGACGCTCCCCCCGGACACCTGGCCTGCGTATCCCTACAGATGTATCGGCGTAATCGTAATACCGGGTAAGACCGAGGTTTCTCTTAGAGACTACATCAAAGACAACAGAAATCGTGCGAAAGTTCCCCAGGTAGAGAAATGCATAATATTATGAGAGCTCTAACTGCGTTCCGAAGCCAAACACAGAGACTGACCGCGATTGTTATCTCCCCCTGAAACAGATCACACTCGTTACCCAGGCCTCAAAGGGTACTAGCCGCTCGTGGCTAACACTTTAAGCGTAACAGACGTTCTTCTGATCAGGCCAGGTGTGCTGACGTAACATTATCGTTCGCTGACCGCTGCAGGCTCGAACGTAAACAACCTCGGGTGGGGTTTGAGAAGGAGAAAACAATTGGGCCACACAGGTAGCAAAGCAAAGAGAAACAAAATGTCTGGGAAAACAGAACATTAAAGAGTAATAACATTGAGACGAGATGGAAAAATAAATTAAGTCACTGTCTACGTGACAACAGCTACAAGAAAAATGCCAATAACAGCACTGTGACCTGTACACAGCTTTCATTGACTTGACAAAGGCGTTCGACACAGTCAGTAGAGAGGGTCTATGGAAGATCATGGCAAAATACGGCTGCCCAAAGAAATTTATCACAATAGTGCAGCAACTGCATGATGGAATGCAGGCTAGAGTTCAGGAAAACGGTGAGCTATCAGAGCCTTTCCCCGTCTCAAATGGAGTTAAACAAGGGTGCGTAATTGCACCGACTCTGTTCAGTATCATGTTTTCTGCTATGCTGACTGATGCTTTTAGAGACGGGGACACAGGAATCGACATTAGATATCGTATTGATGGAAAATTGTTTGACCTTAGGAGGCTTCAAGCAAAAACCAAGGTCAAATCACACACCATCAGAGATCTTCTGTTTGCTGATGATTGTGCCCTCAATGCTGGCACAGAGGCTGATCTGCAGCATAGTGTGGATAGATTCTCCGAAGCCTGCGCCAACTTTGGGCTTGCCATCAGCGCGAAGAAAACAGAAATCATGTACCAACCAGCTCCTGGCACAGTTTATACTGAGCCAATCATCAAGGTTAATGGTGAGAAACTGAATGTTGTGAACAGATTCACATACCTTGGAAGCACACTATCCCAGAACATTGTCATTGATGATGAGGTGAACACCAGGATCTCCAAAGCCAGCAGCACATTTGGCAGACTATACACCAACGTTTGGCATCGAAGTGGCATTAGTCTACAGACAAAGCTGAAGGTGTACAGAGCTGCAGTGCTTCCAGTGCTGCTATATGCATGTGAAACATGGACTGTATACAGGCGCCACGTAAAGAAGCTAAACCACTTCCATACAGTCTGTCTCAGGAAGATTATGAACATCAAATGGCAAGACAAGATCCCGGATACCGCCGTTCTTGACAGAGCTGGTATCCCTAGTATTGATACTATTCTGATGCAGTCACAGATTCGCTGGGCAGGTCATGTAGTCCGCATGCCAGACCATCGACTGCCAAAGATACTCTTTTATGGTGAGATGCAGAAGGGTAAACGCTCCCATGGTGGCCAAAAGAAGCGTTTCAAAGACACGTTAAAGACGTCATTAAAAACCTTTGACATAAACCCTGACATATGGGAAGCTGCTGCGCAAGACCGAACTGCTTGGCGCACATCTCTTTGTAAAGGTGCAGCGGCATGCGAATCATCCAGAAGAGCAGCAGCTGAACAGCGGAGACAAGCTAGAAAGGACTGTAATAAAACCTTCACATGAAGCAAACATTCCCTGCCCACACTGTCCGAGATCTTTCCAGGCCCGCATCGGGCTCATCAGTCACCTTCGTACCCATAGACTAACCTAACATATTCCTAAATAATTGGATGAAGAGAGTGGTCTTCATCACCCGTGATGGACGAACAACATCCAACAACATATATTTAAAAAGGAAAATGAATGAGGATTCTGAATATGTTCAGTTTATAAATTTACAAATTTTTTATGAATATAAAGTATTTAGAGACGAGGCAGACAAATATTTTACTAAACAAAAAACAAAACAAACACCAATTGAAAACAGCTAATCCATCAGTTGTGTTATCCAAGATAGAAATCACTGTAAACTACATCCATTTTGGAAATAAATCACACATCAAGTTTATACTCGAACTACTTTCCACATGTCATCCAGAAAATGAAATACACTCTACTGTCACAAATTTACAAATAATTGAAAAAGAACACAAAATGTGATATATATGCTGAACTGCTCTCACAGAGAACACTACTTACACACAAAATTAGAGATATTTACAACTTAACTTTAGTGTGCCATTTTAGGAAACATTCATCTATGTGCAGATGGGGGTGGCCAGTGCATCCTGCACAATAATAGTTTGTCCTTTTCCTGTCGTCAGGTGTACTGCAAACTTTACACCTATTGAACTTAGTGCTTCTTTGCATTATATGTTTTGCACCTTCCAGTCTTTCCAATGGGTTATCTGATAATTTACTTGGCCTTGGAGATTTAGCATGCGGCTGATTTCAGGCATTGAGGATGCCGCTGAAGCACATAATTCTCTGATCAGTGTTTGTTTGAACAACTTTAAAGTAAGCTGCGATTTTCCAACTCCAACTGGTCTTGTCACTTTGTAAAAAATGTAAGCGTTACAGGTGGCTATTTCTAATATCCAAAAGAAAATCTTCTTCCACCACTTCAAGAATTTTCTGTTGAAGAAGCCGTAATACCCTATCATCTGATCTGCCTTGCTGCAACCATTCATGTTATGGTTATATTCATGGATGATAAGAGGTTTCTCCTTTCCATTCACCATGACAGGCGCAGCAGACCCATTTGTGGTAATAATTGTGACAGGTTTTTTAGCATTTTTGTCCTTCCAAGCAGCAACCAGCATCTTTTGCTCAGAATTGATATAATACTTAGTCTCCATATGTTTTAGGTTCAAAGACTTCAGCTGCTGTGGGAATCCGACTCTGTTCGCTTGAAGTGTTCCAGTGTAATATTGTTTCCATTTAAGCATTTCATTTACTAACAGTTTTGTAGTGTACCACCTGTCAGCATAAATGTGATAGCCAGTTCCCAGACAAGACAAAAGTGTTCCAAATATTTTTACGGAATTGGCACCAGCAGAGTCCCTTTTGACTGAAGGATCATAGGAGTTGTCTGATCCAAAATATGTAAGCAAGTTTAGCACATAACCTGTTTCACTGTCCACAAGCCCAAAACTTTTAATGTGGTATTTGTGTGGCTATTTTGCGTTATATTGCTTATATTTCCACCGACTTTTCCATCCTATAATCATCTCATGGGAGCCGCGCTGGTGTAATGGCTTCGGCGTTGTACTGGCGACCAGGTGTTCATGGTTCAAACCCGGGCGTCGGCGTTTGAAGAAATGTTTACGGCCGGAAATTTGACTGAATAGCCTGAACGGCTCCTGTGATAAACCCTCTGTGGATGGGAAGGAGCGAAGCTCCTGACCGGGTTGGAAGGAAAGTCCTCAGGTTCCCCAGCCTCGCAATGACATGTCATTGGGCCGAAGGGCTGAAAGCCCAAGTGCTGCTGGTTAAGGAAAAAAAAAAAAATCATCTCATCAATAACTACGTCTTGGTTCGGAGTGTATGCCGCAACAAATTTAGAGCATAACATTTGAACGAAGGGCTCTATCTTGTTTTTCCCGTCTGCAAGAGGCTCACAAATATGCAACATAGTTTGCAATATAGACAAAAATCTGTCTCTCTCCATCATTTGGGAATAAAATGGAGAGTGAAACATAGGCTCTTGTGAGGAGAAATAATCTTTTATGCTTGGCCTTTTGTCGATACCGATTGCTTGATGCAGAGCAAAAAATTTTAGCAGCTCATAATCACTTACTGGGTTCCACTATTATATCTTGATCGTTTCAGTGAAGGTGTATGCTTCTGCACTTCAATTTCTGCAAAGCAGTTTATGCTTTTTAAAATTTCCCTCTTACAGCTGATGATACAAGGCTTTCAAAACACTGGATCGGGGTAGATGATTCATTTAGGCCTAAATTTGCTGACTTCCATCTGCTCTTCCATCTATGGGTTGGAATCTAAAGCTATTCCTTGTTAGTGCACCCAAGTTTGCTTCCTGCCATTCTATATTTCCGACACACTCCTGTTTTCGTCTTTCCCCTTCTTGTAAAACTAAATTAGGTCCTACTGGGTCTGATGTTGAAGAATCAATGTTAGGTGATTGATACTTGTCGTATTGTTAAATATTCCGGAGATGTTCTCCGTGGCCAAGTAGACTCTAGGGGCAGTCACACAACACGAAATCAGCATAACTGCACTGAGCGAACAAACACCTCCTTCACGATTTTAAAAATATGCATTTTAATCGACTTGACAAAAAGTTCCATGGTAATAGATATATAGACCCAAAGGCAAATGCAGTAATATGTAGTAGTCCAGTCCGTTCCCTATCAAATGCTGGTCATTGGCAATCATTCAAACTTTATGTAATATAGTCCTTTGGACATCTTTATATGAATAGGCACACATTTCCTTACTATAGTCCGTTCAACTTGATGTTCAACTTTAAAATTTTTTTTCTAAAAAACTACCTGATGTAATGAATTCATATTTTGCATGTCTTATATTGTTCATGACGTTATGAAAACATTTTTTGCCTCCAGAAAATGTATCTAGTTTGAGATATCTCTTCTTCAGGTTGTATTAAAATCACACTCCCCTACCGGTATTAAAATGTAGCATGTCAGCAGTACATTTGTGTTGCACGGGCAATAAATTGTTTTTTTAATAGAAAAAAATATATTTTAAGACAAAATCGTGACATTTCATGCACCGCAGTTGTCTGCTGTTGAAAGCGGAAATAGTGCGACATCATTAGTGTAACGTCAGTGGCGTATTGTGAAATTATTGTAAAGTTATAGCTGCATTGTATTACTCGTATATTGAAACATATTTTTTTTCCTGAACATATAGAATAATATTACATTCATTATGAGTTTGAAGTGCAAATTTATAACTATGAAATATTACAGGTATACATGTAAAATTTACCGTATCTTATACAATATAGTTTTGAATACATTATTTTCCCCCCCCACATTTCAGATTTAAATGTATCACTACTTATAACTGTTTCCTATGCAGTGAGCAGATATGGATACGCCTCTGATCCTA
The DNA here is from genome assembly GCA_024509875.1 of Oreohelix idahoensis. Lineage (NCBI taxonomy): Eukaryota > Metazoa > Mollusca > Gastropoda > Stylommatophora > Oreohelicidae > Oreohelix > Oreohelix idahoensis. The sequence continues at coordinate 99,138 of JAMPIV010015507.1, forward strand.
ATTTTGACATTTATGACGTAGTATACTGTAAAATTTAATTTTTAAGCCGTGCTTCTTGTAAGATTTGGAAAAGATCAAAGGAATTTACGGTTTTGAAGAATGCAGAATTGATATTGACTTAACAACAACATATTTGTAACGTCATGGATAATATAAGACTACATGCAAAATATGAATTCATTACATCAAGTAGTTTTTTATTAAAAAAAATTTACAGTTGAACATCAATTGGTGAACGGACTATAGAATAAGCCAGGGACACCTCAACCAAGTATATTGATGTCCTGGTGATCATGGAACATTTCTTCATTTGCTCTTGTATATTGCTGAGCAGTTTTCCATTCTTGTCTTTTATGAGGCAACTTGTTTGTTTGTATTTCCCTGTCAGCTTCTTTGTGCTGTTATACAGTTCTCTCATATTTCCTTTGGCTGCAGCATCTTCTGCCTCTCTTGCTAACTCCTCAGTATACTTCCTCTTGTCTCTTTTGATACTTCTTTTAACTTCTTTGTTTGCTTCTGTGTACACTTCTTGAGCCTTGGCTTTGGAACTTCTGGTTTTGCTTGTGTTTAAATCTGCTTTCTTGTTTTTTCTGTCTTTTATCTTATTGATGGTTTCTGTTGTTATCCATGCTTTTTGTTGTCGTTCCCTTTTCCCCAGTATTTCTTCACATGTCTCATTCCATACCGTTTTGATTTGCTGCCAATAGTCTTCTGTATTCTCTACATCTTCCAGCTGTTGGAGCACTTGGAATTTGTTGGATATTGTGACCGCAAATTTGTCTCTTGTTTCTTGATTTCTTAGATGTCCTACATTAAATTGTTGTCTATAATTTTGCATTGTTGCATATCTCTTGAGTTTCATTTTTACTTTGGCTATCAGAAGGTGGTGATCTGATGCCACATCTGCTCCTCTATATACCTTTACATCCTGCAATGATGATCTAAACTTCTTGTTTATGCATATATGATCAATCTGATTTTCTGTTCTATGGTCTGGTGATATCCATGTTGCCTTGTGTATTCTCTTATGTGAAAACATGCTTCCTCCTATAGCCAGTTGATTTGAAGCACAGAAGTTTGAGAATAGTTCCCCATTTTCATTCATTATTCCCAGCCCCTGTTTTCCCATGACTTCTTCAAAGCCAGTGTTGACTGTACCTATCTTTGCATTCATGTCACCCATCAAAATTGTGATGTCTCTTCTTTTTACTTTTTCCATAATTTCCTGTAGTCTAGTAATAAAATGCTTCTTTCACAGACTCTTCTTTGTCATTAGTTGGTGCATAACATTGGATGACATTTACATTTATTTTGTTTTTAGCTGTTTTAAAAGTAGCTGTTATTATTCTGGGTCCAACGGCTTCCCATTCAGTGAGTGCTTTCTGTGCTTCTTTAGATAACATCAGAGCTACCCCTTCACTGCGGTGTGAACTTTCGTCTTCATGTCCTGAGGACAGCACCAATTCACCTGTGATGAGTTTCTTCTTGTCTACCCCCTTCCACTTTGTTTCACACAGTCCCAGAACCTCGATTTTATATTCCCTCATTTCTGCTGCTACTTGTGCCACTTTCCCTTGTTCGTTTAATGTCCGAACATTCCAGATGCCAAATCTGGAAGTTCTCCTAGAAGAAAGAAGGTTAGTTAGTAACACAGACTCCTTTCGGCTTTCTCTGTGTTGCATCATACGCCTCCCTGCGAGAGGACCTTCCCCTGTCTTGGATGGCTGTGTTTTATTTTCTTTAATTGGCTTGTCCATGTTTGTTGAAGTTTTTTGTGGTTTAAATTTTTTACAGGATGGGGTAACCAGCCCCATGCCCAACCCTCCTTAGTCGCTTTCTACGACATGCTTGGCAGGGAACAGTGTTACTATTCTTTGCTCTTCTTCCGGGCCCTGGTAACACACGGGTGGTGAGAGAAATAGATGTGGTTATTTGCAAGCCAGCGATGAAAAGGACAAATCCAAAAAGTGACATCCAGCAGTAACCATATTTTTGGGTTATTTATCTAGCACATCACCTGATAACTAAGTAATTCTTGTTTTTTTTTTGTTTTTTTGAGATTGATGGTGTATTTATTTATATGTATTAGAATGAAAAAATTGTAGTTGTATTTTTTGGACTGTAATAAAACAGAATATTTCAAACATATTCCATTCTGCAGGCGCTGCCGTTAAATGTACGGCCACTTTTCTGTATGTCTATGCAAGAATTGGTCATATGTTTTACTGGATTCAGGGACAAAGCAAAACTGGTAAGTACTCACGCCAGAGTGGTTAGAATGCTTGCTTCTGAAGGCAAAGGGACCTGGTTTAAAACTTGAGTCGCACCATGCTTCAGTCTTCCCAGCTGTAAAAATGGGTGTCTTACACTGCTGTTGAGTTAGGAAAGACAAAGGCAATGAGGATGGCCTCTGGTCACCCAATCTCATAAAACTTATACCTAGTACAGGTAAAGTGTAGCACTTCAATACACTATTTCAGCATTTCCCAAACTTACAAAAGTTATAAACCCCTTATAAGAGTATGAGGGATTTTTTAGACTGCAAACGGCTCCAGGGTCGACTCAGCCTCATGAATTGGGTACCAGAGCAACTCTGGGAAGGTTAAGGCGGCCGGCGTGATGCTGACTACATCACCCCTCGTGTGCCGATGGTCAAGAAAATATGGGCCTAACACCAAATTCCCATTATGCCTCAGTGGGCATGTAACGGGATCCTTATAAGAGTTTAGTCTTACTTCTGCACCCCTCATATGTATTAATGAGACTGAAGATGCAGCAAAAGTGATGAATGCAGTCAACGACCCATAGCTTGACTGCTTGCGTCAGGGCCAGCGAACCAGAGCTGACCAAGACCCTACTCCACATCCAAGGGGTGGTCCTGGAAACAGGCTGCATCACTGCAGTCTGGCTGAGAGAGTAGGGATCGAAGAGGGAAGGCAAACCTGGTCCCAAAAAATGCTGTGCTGAAGTCGGATGTGTCGGCCGAAAGATGCAAGTATCACAGCTTCTCTGTAAACGGACACAACGCAATCAGCGTCCTTTTTAGAACGAACGAGGAAGAAGAAGAAGAAGAATATGTGTAACCATCAACTTTCTCTCCTTCACTAGATGTTACAACCAGAATATTACCGAGCGGTTTAAGTATAAGATGTTAAGTCTATTTGCTCGTGTGAACTCTGGTATTTATACCGTGTTGAAGTGTCGCTGAGTGGGCGTGTCGTTGATCACCTGGACAGTTCAGTGTTGCGTGTATCTAGGTCAACAGCGTGAGGCACTGCCAGGGGTGTAATGCAGACACTCATACATAATAGCATACATGTAGTTTCTCAGGAGTGTAGTACTCGTAGTGAGATGCAGTAGAGAGTAAAGGTGTGTGCGTAGGAAGCAGCAGATCGTGGACACGAAGTCGTATAGGCTCTTATTCATCTACACATCAAACTCACTCCACCACAAGTAGAAGTCATATATGTGCATAATACAGATGACTTTTCCAACATTTATTACGGCAACAGTACGCTGACAGACGACACAGTCAATAGCACAAAGGATCATGGACATTTCATGTGTGGTAGATAATAATAAACATCGAGCATCATAAATCTTGCATAGCTCATGTGTAAGATGCTAGTAAAGCTGGCTTGACAATATACATTCTTTCTTACTGTAGCTCAGGACCCCTGACTAAACGCGTCAGGTAGTCGTTCAACAAATATGCCGCACGATAAAGGCGGATTCAGTTGATCAATAGCAAAGTCTATGAACTTGTTTTAACAAAAGTTAAGACTTCATCTGGCTTCACCCGCCAGACACTTCTTCTTCTGCTCAAAGATATCGGCCGAGATATCGGGCCTATATAATAATACAAACAACAGTGTATTCTTCCTAGGCAGGTATAAACATCCATGCCGAAACATAATATCTCTTCACTGGGCTTCTGTAATATAGCTAGACGAATCGTCTTAGGTGGCTGTATCGAGCACTCAAAATGGACTCTGTATAACAAAGAACTGTGAGCTCCACTCACAGGTTCACAAAATGTTCTGCAACTTAAGGCATAATAATAAAGTCTCTTTTTACCTTTGCCAGAATCCAAGAAATACACAAATAATAACTGTCATCATTCTTGACGAACAGAATAACTCTGGGGAGAATCACCGGACATCTCTTCCGGTCAGAAACCCAGCTCATCACTCAATTACGGAAGTCTAGTCATTTCGCGCCCAAGAAACTTGCGCATGCGTAGACAGAACAGATCTGAGAACAGCTAACCCCGTCTGAAGACAGGTCAACTACAATGACTAACAAAGGGAAGATAACCCTAAATCAACCTGTCCCAGGGAGTTAATAAACAGTTCTCTAACTTAGATCATCAAAAAATATCAAATAGATTTACGTCTTATGGAACCGTCAAAAACGACGGCAACAATATGTATTAAATGTTATTGAAGTGTTTTCTGCAGCAAAAAAAAAAAAAAAGTGTGGTAAAGTAAAATAGACATGCTGACATGTGCCCCTTGTTCAGCCCCTTTCAAATACTACACATAGGGAAGCACTGCCTTTTGTGACCACTTTAAAACATCTGTTCTTCTCCTCCTCTCTCCCCCCACCCATTTAAATAAAAAACTTAATTTGAATAGCATTTAAATACCTTCATCTTCAGCGTGATTTGGCAAAATCTTCTTTCCTTGTTCTGTAAATCAGAACTGTTACTTCCCATGTGTGCCAACACCATAGGGTGCTGCTGGAGTGTCCTCTCCAGGGTGCGAGCTTGGGTATGGAGATCAAGCTGTTGCTCATGCAGCATGAAATTAAAACTAAACACCAAAGAATTCAAACCAGCAGTAGGGACCCAAAGATGCAGCAATAGAGAATGCAGTCAGCGACCCATAGCTCGACTGCTTGCATCAGGATCAGCGAACCAGAGCTGGTCAAGACCGTACTCCACCTCCACGTGGTGGTCCTGGAAACAGTCTGCAGCAGTGCAGTCTGGCTGAGCGAGTACGGATCGAAGAGGGAAGGCAAACCCGGTCCCAAAAAATGCCGTGCTGAAGTCGGATGTGTCGACCGAAAGGTGCAGATATCACAGCTACGGCGTAAACAGACACAACGCAACCACCGTCCTTTTCAGGGCAAAAGAGGAAGAAGAAACCAGCAGTAGGGAAGGGAGAAGTGTATTAACCCCCTAAGACCCAAAATATTTTAAATTGTGTACTTTATTTATATATTACTTAATTACTTACTTAGTCAATCCTCTTCTACCTTGGGGTTTAGAGTTTGCCAGCGAGAGCGCCATACTATCCTATTGGCTGAATTCCTCCTGGCCTGGTTCCAATATCAGTCCTTCAGGGATTGTCTAATGTTATCCTCCCAGCGGACTCTGGGATGTCCTTGAGGTCAGGATCCCTGGCTTTTGGTTTCCTATATTTGTCGTGGTAGCCGATCTTCTCCCATTCTGCAGACAGGGACTTTTAGCCTTGAGGGCTTATTGTTGTTAAAACTTATTATTGTAAGGCAATGTCAAGAAAGCTAGCTTACAAAAATGCACTTTAATCATGAACGACATGAGTTAGGAGCATAATCATTTCTTTGGTTTAGTTGAACGACCATCTTCATTGCACTTGACAACTCCATCAGTGCTCTGATCTCCTTCCTTAGATCACACGAGTAGGATCTCAGCACAGTGCACAAACTCCATAGCACCGGCGCAGATCCTATTGTGTGTATACAGGAATCATACATTCTATAAATATTAATGTGGTGGGTAGGTTTCCTAATTTTTAAATTTTGCCAGGGCAGGAGCCGTATGGCCTACTCTTTACGATTTCCGACTGCTGTGGGATTTTTAACTTGCGCAATTTGCACACGGACCTCCTATTGTTTCACCCTTATCCTAGAAGGCTAGGCATCCGATCTCACTACTCATGAGATCAGTGTTAAGTATGGCATAATTAGGACCTATTGGTTCTGAAAAAATGTCCATCAAATATATTACCTGTATTGGAAACCGAACCTGGCACCTTTAGAATTAGAGGCAGACGCCATACCTCTTAGCCACTCTGACCCCCCAAAATGAGGGGTTGCAGTTAAATTAATGCTAGCTGTTGCTTAAAAATGGATAGACAGTCGGGCAACTCTGCAGCTTCCTGTCTACTAAAACCTCCTCCTACCCAAAATGTTGATAGAGGTCATTCATTCTTTTATAGTTACAAACTTTCATAATCTTTTGTTTGAAGGGAAGTTAATATTTGGTAAATTATCATTTCGTTTGCATTTTTCATCGCTCTGTTGATGGGATTGCAGGAAGCTGATCATATGGTAGTGATGGAGGTTGCATATGTGCGGCACTAATTCCTAATACCAAATACTCTAAAACCTGAAAACATAAAGGCTGCACAAATTCCCAATACCAAATACTCTAAAACCTGAAAACATATTCATTCATAACCCTCCACTCCCAAAGGAGCATAGGCCATCAACAAACACATGCCAAGTCCTCCTGTCACGTGCCATCATCTCAAGTTCTTTCAAAGTTCTCCTCATCATTTTCACCTCTGTTTCCAGCTCTCTTCTCCATGTGCTTCTTGGTCTACCTCTGCCTCTCTTGCCCTGGGGGTTCCAGAACAAGGACTGCCTTGTAATGCTATCACAGGTTTCCTCAGTGTGTGTCCTATCCATCGCCATCGTCTTCTTCTCATCTCTTGTTCCACTGGCACTTGTCTAGTTCATGTCATCAGTTCCACGTTGGTAACCTTGTCATACCATTTTAATCCCTCTATTCTACGCAAGCACCCATTTATGAAAGTCTGTAGCTTTTTGGTTGTTGTCTTTGTTGTTCTCCATGTCTCAGAGCCATACAATAGGACTGACTTCACATTTGAGTTGAAGATTCTTATTTTCATATTGGATCCAATTTCTCTTGATCTCCATATATTTCTCAATGCAATGAAAGCTCTTGCTTTTTGTATTCTTATTTTAATATCACTGTCTCCAACTTTGTCTATATTGCTGCCAAGATATGTGTATGATTCTACATCTTGTATTGGTGATTCTTCAAGTTCAACCCTGTTTTCATTACCTGCATTTATTCTCATTATCTTTGTCTTTTCCCTGTGTATTTTCAGACCCAATTGCTGTGACCTCTCATCGAGTGTTTTCAATTTGTCCTGCATCTGATTACGGTTATGGGACAGAAGAGCCAAGTCATCAGCAAAATCCAGATCATCCAGCTGCTTAGTCAGAGTCCACTGGATTCCATTTCTGTTGTGTGTTGTTGATGTTCTCATAACCCAGTCTATTGCTAATAAGAAAAGAAATGGAGACAAGAGGCATCCCTGTCGCACTCCTGTTCTTATCCCAAATGGTTCTGTAAGCTGTCCTTCATGAAGAACTCTGCATGTCATGTCTTCATATGTTTTCTTTATTAAATTAATGATCTTCAGGGGAACTCCATAATGCCTCAACAATTTCCAAAGTGATTCTTTGTCTACACTGTCAAATGCCTTTTCATAGTCCACAAATCCGATGTATAATGGTGAATTCCATTCCAGACTTTGTTCAACTATTATTCTCAAAGTGGCTATCTGGTCTTTACATGATCTGTTTTGTCAAAAACCTGCTTGTTCATCTCTCAGTTGCTTGTCTATGGACTCTTTTAATCTCTCAAGGATAATCCTATTTAATACTTTTCCTTTCACTGATAGTAACATTATTCCTCTATAATTTGTGCACTGTTGTAAATTTCCTTTCTTAGGCAACTTAACCAGATATCCTTCCTTCCATTCTGCTGGTATCTCTTCCTTTTCCCAGACTTTACCAAGTAATTTATATAACATCTCTGTAGCCGTGTCCATATCTGCTTTGATGGCCTCTGCTGGAATGCCATCTGGTCCAGACGCTTTTCCATCTCTTAGAAGCTTTATGGCTTTCTTTATTTCTTCCTTCGTTGGTCTTTCTCCGTTAATTTGTAGCTCTTCTTCTGCTGGGTGGATGTCCGGGGGGTTTTGTGAAGCAGGTCTATTTAGAAGGTCCTCAAAATATTCTGTCCACCTCTTCATTTGCTCTTGTATGTTGCTGAGCAGTTTTCCATTCTTGTCTTTTATGAGGCAACTTGTTTGTTTGTATTTCCCTGTCAGCTTCTTTGTGCTGTTATACAGTTCTCTCATATTTCCTTTGGCTGCAGCATCTTCTGCCTCTCTTGCCAACTCCTCAATATACTTCCTCGTGTCTCTTTTGATACTTCTTTTAACTTCTTTGTTTGCTTCTGTGTACACTTCTTGAGCCTTGGCTTTGGAACTTCTGGTTTTGCTTGTGTTTAAATCTGCTTTCTTGTTTTTCCTGTCTTTTATCTTATTGATGGTTTCTGTTGTTATCCATGCTTTTAGTTGTCATTCCCTTTTCCCCAGTATTTCTTCACATGTCTCACTCCATACCGTTTTGATTTGCTGCCAATAGTCTTCTGTATTCTCTACATCTTCCAACTGTTGGAGCACTTGGAATTTGTTGGATATTGTGACTGCAAATTTGTCTCTTGTTTCTTGATTTCTTAGATGTCCTACATTAAATTATTGTCTATAATTTTGCTTTGTTGCATATCTCTTGAGTTTCATTTTTACTTTAGCTATCAGAAGGTGGTGATCTGATGCCACATCTGCTCCTCTATATACCTTTACATTCTGCAATGATGATCTAAACTTCTTGTTTATGCATATATGATCAATCTGATTTTCTGTTCTATGGTCTGGTGATATCCATGTTGCCTTGTGTATTCTCTTATGTGGAAACATGCTTCCTCCTATAGCCAGTTGATTTGAAGCACAGAAGTTTGAGAATAGTTCCCCATTTTCATTCATTATTCCTAGCCCCTGTTTTCCCATGACTTCTTCAAAGCCGGTGTTGACTGTACCAATCTTTGCATTCATGTCACCCATCAAAATTGTGATGTCTCTTCTTTTTATTGTTTCCATAATTTCCTGCAGTCTAGTATAAAATGCTTCTTTCACAGACTCTTCTTTGTCATTAGTTGGTGCATAACATTGGATGACATTTACATTTATTTTGTTTTTAGCTGTTTTAAAAGTAGCTGTTATTATTCTGGGTCCAACAGCTTCCCATTCAATGAGTGCTTTCTGTGCTTCTTTAGATAACATAAGAGCAACCCCTTCACTGTGGTGTGAACTTTCGTCTTCATATCCTGAGGACAGTACCAATTCACCTGTGATGAGTTTCTTCCTGTCTACCCCCTTCCACTTTGTTTCACACAGTCCCAGAACCTCGATTTTATATTCCCTCATTTCTGCTGCTACTTGCGCCACTTTCCCTTGTTCGTTTAATGTCCGAACATTCCAGGTGCCAAATCTGGAAGTTCTCCTAGAAGAAAGAAGGTTAGTCAGTAACACAGACTCCTTTCGGCTTTCTCTTTGTTGCATCATACGCCTCCCTGCGAAAGGACCTTTCCCTGTCTTGGATGGCTGTTTTTTATTTTCTTTAATTGACTTGTCCATGTTTGTTGAAGTTTTTTGTGGTTTAACTTTTTTACAGGATGGGGTAACCGGCCCCATGCCCAACCCTCCTTAGTCGCTTTCTACGACATGCTTGGCAGGGAATAGTGTTACTATTCTTTGCTCCCCTTTTGGGCCCCGGTAACACACAGGTGTGAAAACATATAGGCTGCACAAATTCCCAATACCAAATACTCTAAAACCTGAAAACGTATGGGCTGCACAAATTCCTAATACCAAATACTCTAAAACCTGAAAAAACATATAGGCTGCACAAATTCCGAACACCAAATGATCTAAAACCTGAAAACATAGGCTGCACAAATTCCCAATACCAAATACTCTAAAACCTGAAAACATATAGACTACACTAATTCCTAATACCAAATACTCTGAAACCTGAAAACATATATGCTACACAAATTCCCAATACCAAATGCACTAAAACCTGAAAACATATAGACTGCACTAATTCCTAATACCAAATAATCTAAAACCTGAAAGCATATAGGCTGCACTAATTCCCTAATGCCAAATACTCTAAAACCTGAAAACATACTGCACTAATTTCTAATACCAGATACTCTGAAAACATAATGGCTGCACTAATACCAGATACTCTGAAACCTGACAACATATATTATTTGATCAAGATAGATCTTTAGAGAGCTTAGTGTTCCTAAAGTAGATGCCCACAGCTTCTGGCTTGCTTGCTGCTGGTACTACACAATAGTTGGTATGTTAGTTATACAGGTGGAAATAGCAATAATGACCAAACGTTTCAGTAAAGTATGTTCTTCAGCACCACTAAAATGCGCAGAGAAAAATTGAACAAAGAATAAAAAGTATAACAATCTTGAAGTTGCATTGGCTTCTTTGAAAGATAGAAAATATTGAAATTGTGTTAATGAGATGCCTCATGTAAGAGAGTTGTTTGTTTTATTATTCTTTTAATTTTCTTTTACAGTTTTTAATCCATCCTACTCTATGGCCTGAGAGCGTGACATATCTTACTTACTTACTTAGTCATCCTTCTTCTACCGTGAGGTAGAGAGGTTTGGAGGAAGGAGCACCATACTGTCCTATCGGCTGTCTTCCTTCTGGTCCGATTCCAATCTAGTCCTCAGTCCTTCAGAGATTGCCTGATGTTGTCCTCCCCTGGAGGTCTGACATAACACAAATATTATCTCATTCAGACTTCAAACATTCACCGGGACCCAAAGATGCAACAATAGAAAATGCAGTCAGCGACCCATAGCTTGACTGCTTGCGTCAGGGTCAGCGAACCAGAGCTGACCAAGACCCTACTCCACCTCCACATGGTGGTCGTGGAAACAGGCTGCATCACTGCTTTCTGGCTGAGAGAGTAGGGATCGAAGAGGGAAGGAAAACATGGTACCAAAAAATGCCGTGCTGAAGTCGGATGTGTCGGCCGAAAGGCACAGATATCGCAGCTCCGGTGTAAACAGACTCAACGCAACCAACGTCCTTTTCAGGACGAACAAGGAAGAAGAAAAAGAAACATTCACCAACAGCTATCTCTGTTGTATTCTTCATATGATGACTCCAAGATGTAATTTGAGTACAGATCTATAGAAGTGAACTCAAAGAGAAGGCGGCCGTGGTTGGGACACACCCTTAGAAAACAAGTGACTAGAATAACGAAACATGACCTTGATTGGAACCCACAGAGGAAGAGAAAAGTGGGGTCGCTAAAGTGAACTAAGGGTGAAGGTGGTAATATATAACCACATGACTGTGATTGGAACCCACAGAGGAAAAGAGTGGAGTGACCAAAGAGAGCTGAGGGAGAAGGTGGCCATGGATAGGGCACACTCAGGATACAACTAACCAATATAGCCAGACATTACTTTGACTGGTACCCACAGTGAAAGAGAAAACTGGGTTGGCCAAAGAGAACTGTGTGAACAGTGGTAGAAAAGATAGCTAAAGCATCTATGTTAATGGACAGAGCTGGAGAGGACAGCAGCATTTGCAGCTCCTTGTTTTAATTGGGATCTCATGTTTTGGCACAGAAGCAAAACAGTAGCAAATTATTGCTTTTGTTGTAACCCATCATTACTATTCACTTTTTTTTGGGGTCGGAGTGGTTAACAGGTATGCGTCCACGTCGAATTCAGTGGTCCTAATTATATCATACTCCCCCTAGCCTTTTTGGATACAGGCGAAATAATAGGAGGTCCCATGTGCAAGTTGCGCACATTAAAAATCACACAGCAGTTGGACATTGAAAAGAGTAAGGCATAAGGCCGCTGCCCTGGCAAAATGTAAAAATTAGAAACCTACCCATCACAAAAATATTTATAGAATGTGATTCCTATATACACACACATGGGGATTTTTGCCAGTGCTACTGAGTTCATTCACTGTGCTGAGATCCTCCTAATGTGATCTAAGGGAGGAGACTGATGGAGTTGTCCATGTACAATGAAGATAATCCTTAAAACCAAACTATAACATTTTATCTGCTTGTTTTGACCTAGTATAAAAAGATTAATGTCTTTCTTTTACATACAGATCTGGTTGGTTGATCGTGTACACTACATGGGCGGGAGTGTTCGCAGGGATGAGAGTATTAAGCTGACACATATGGTGGCCAACATCACACACGGAACCAAGTATAGAGTGTGTATATCTTTGTAATTTAAGCTACCTGTTGAGAGTTTATCTTGCTTCCTCTTCTTAAAGGTACAATGTTTGCAGTATTTATAAACAAAACTTAGATGGGCTTTTTTATTGTAGCAACCGATGTGTCAGGAGAAAAAAAGATGAAAGTCAGTAGGACTTGAAGTGTTAGCTAAGTGACGTGAAAGCCAGTAGGACTTGATGTGTTAGCTAAGTAACGTGGAAGTCAGTAGGACTTGATGTGTTAGCTAAGTAACGTGAAAGTCAGTAGGACTTGATGTGTTAGCTAAGTAACGTGAAAGTCAGTAGGACTTGATGTGTTAGCTAAGTAACATGAAAGTCAGTAGGACTTGATGTGCTAGCTAAGTAACATGAAAGTCAGTAGGACTTGATGTGCTAGCTAAGTAATGTGAAAGTCAGTAGGACTTGATGTGTTAGCTAAGTAACGTGAAAGTCAGTAGGACTTGATGTGTTAGCTAACAAGTCAGTAGGACTTGATGTGTTAGCTAAGTAACATGAAAGTCTTTACAGAAACGATAACTTTAGAGCCGCGTTTCTCAACCTTTTTACCCTGGCGGAACCCTTCAAATAATTTTTTCAGGTCTCACGGAACCCCTGCATAAAAATGATATCTTTAGCTCATGGTAATTTTAATGATTGTTATTTACAACATGAAAATTTATTGACAGTGTTGTACAGTAATGCTACTAAAAACTATAGGCCCAAGCAATATGAATTAAAATATAGCACAAGAAACATTTTTATGTAAGACTGAAAAAAAAGAAACTTTTTTTTTTTCAACCATGATTTTCGTGGGACGCCTACTGACCTCTCGCAGAACCCTGGTTGAGAAATGCTGCTTTAGAGATTAATCTGTAGTCACCAGTAGAAATGTTCTTTTAGGAACTGAATTTAAAGTGAAGCTTTAGATATGATTTTAATTTCTAATATGCAGGTTTACTAGGAGAAGTCGTATGCACTTAACTTTTTCTTTTAATATTCTGTACATAGTGTCAATATAATGCAAGGAGAGAATTTTAATCATTGCCTTTTTTGCTCTTTAGGGAACCAACAATGCATATGGTCTTCTTGAGAAAACCTACATAAACAAAAAATGTGCAGTAGCAACTTATTTTACATGATGAGGTTGCCAACCTCATACACAACCTCATTTTAGTTCCTTTTATGACATGCCTGAGGGGGCAGTAGTCCTGTTCTTTATCTCCTCAGAGAAGTTCCCCCCTGGCAGATAATTAAAGAGATGGCCCCCTCAAAAAAATTGATTTAAACGTGAAAATTTTTAATGCACGAAGAATTAGAACATGTTTTCAAATTCTGGTTAAACGGACAGATGTAGAAATAAGATTTCAGAATGTTAATGCAAGATCATACCGACCGACTCTACTTTTCCGATAAATGTATAAAGTAAAAAAATAAAATGGTATGAAATCAGTTTTACAAGTTAATGGTACACAGGAAACACGGGATGTAACTTCTCCTAGTAAATCTGCATATCAGAAATAAATTTCCTGTGTACCGTTAACTTGTAAAACTGATTTCATACCATTTTATTTTTTTACTTTATATATCTGTTTCCTTACCAGTTTTACAGCAGCCTCCTCATCTATTGTTATATACTTTTCCGATTATCAGTGTTATGCATGAACACTATCAAAAGCACTGGAGAGGAAGACCTCAACATGTAAGATTGGATGCCTGAGGCTAGGTTGCTAATGTGACAGTAAGAAATAAACTAACATAGGCAGGAGCACAGGGAGAAAGAAAGTAGAATGGTTTGGAAACCTCGTCAGAATGCAGAACAATCAGCTTCCATCACGAGCATTCAGTAGCAGGAGATATATCACTTCTTCTTTGTCATTTACTCTAAGATATGTCAATGAAGGGGAAAGGGTTGTCTGAAACAATGTCTTTTTTACGGATTTATAACAGTTTTTAAGAGATGGTGGTGCTGACCAATGAAATTCTAAAAGTATTTTATGGTATATGAAAAAAAAGTATGGTTAGGTTAATAGTTGATTTTTTTTTTCATGTCTTCATTATTTGATATTTTTTTTCTTTTGCTTCCAGCATCTAGGCCAAAAGTGTTTTTTTTCTCTTTGTTGTTTTTTCGTTTTCTGAAATTGCATCTATAAATAATTTTCTGAAATTGCATCTATAAATGAGGAATGACTGGGCCGACAGAGAAGATCCTGATTCATGTTTTATCTGATGCTCTTAATCGCATCACACACGTCACTCATCAGATGGCACTCACTACTAAATCTGACAGACTCAAACTGGTTCTAACTTTCCATCCTCACTGTTTGGCGGTGAAGAGAATTCTATTCCATCATCTGCCTCAATTCTGATCATGTTACCCGTGAATCGTTCCGGGATCCCCCTCTGGTGGCATATCGCAGGGATACGAATTTCAAGGACATTCTTGTACACAGCCGTTTGATGAATACTAGCCCTCCATATTTTGGTACACAGTCTTGCCACCGCCGAAGATGTTGTACATGTGCGCATGTGCTCCAGACTCCGACTTTCATTTCCGAAGGACAATTTTATTATTAGAGAGTCATTTACATGTGAATCTAGGAATCTTATTTATGTCGTTATCTGTAAAAGATGCAACATTACCTATATTGGTGAAACTGGGAGATAGATTCCGGGAGCACTTAAATGATATTTATCACAGAGAACAGAAACCTGTGGCCCTTCATTTCAATAGCCCAGACCATTCCGGTCCCTTTGACATCCAGGTAACCGGTTGACGCTCCTCCTTTTTCGATGACAATAGTCAATTTTCTCAAGAGAATCGTCTCATTTTCGAAATGGGTTGTTGTTCTCCTAATGGTCTTAATGTCCAACATCATTTTGCTTGACTCTGTTATTCATTGGCTTTCCTGTATTTCAGACTTCTTTATTTCATCCGTCGCTTTTTTCATGATCTTTCTTTTATGGAAGTTTTTATTTTCTATTTCCGTATTTTTATGACATCACTTTTATTCATCGCTGTTGGACGCCATTGGAACCAGTGTTCATTGATTGCCCGATTCTTTCAGCGGAGAGTCTTGTTGCAGGACTTCTTGTTTTTTAATTCCATTTTCTGCTTTTGATTTTCGTTGATTGTTGAATTTCTTGTATTGATATATTCTTTTCAGTTGTGTAGTTTCCTTGCTTTATTATTGCTCTTCATCTGTGTTAATGTATATTACGTGATTGCAGTATATAATCTATATTTCTTGTCCTTGTTGCCTGTTTGTAACTGTGGCTGACGAAGGGTGAAACCTGAAATGTCCCTTGATTCCTGTGAACCGTTAATATGTATAACTGATTCAGTACCGTTTTATTTGTTTATATATATATATCCTTACCAGTTTTACAGCAGCATCTTAATTTATTTACTTACACTATACTACGATGCATAGTAGCACCAGACGGCGGAACAAGCAAAGACATCAACAACAGAATGAATTAAACAAGAACAGCCTTTGCTAGTCTAAACAACATCTGGAAATCTTCTCAGTACAGCCCAAACACAAATACACTGTGTACTTTCTGTGCTTCTCTATGGTGCGGAATGCTGGAGAGTAACAGAGAAGCAAATGTCGAAATTGTCCTCTTTCCACACAATCTGCCTAGGAAAATTCTCAGAATCTTTTGACCGAATACCATCACCAACCAAGAACTGCTTACTCAGAGCAACCAAGAGGACATGCACACCATCATAGCTGGCAGATGCTGGAGTTGGGTTGGCCTCGTCCTCAGAAAAGACCCTGATGCCATCACAAGAACAGCTATGCTATGGACCCCTGAAGAGAAGCGAAAGAGATGCCGACCAAGGAGAACTGTGGAGGCCAAGATGCAAAGCATAAAACAGCTGGGGCACTGTGCGAAAGATGGCCACCGACCGAGCAAAGTGGAAGTAGTTTGTTTCTGCCTCACAAGAAACCAAGAGCCAGGGATCTAGACCTCCAGGACAACCCAGAGTTCGCTGGGAGGACAACATCAGACAGTCGCTGAAAGACAACGGACTGGTCTGGAACCAGGGCAGAAGACAGACAGCCGATAGAATAGCATGGTGCTCTTCACTAGCAAGCCTCTACACGAGGAACTGCTAAATAGAAGAACAGCCAAAAAGTAAGTATAATATTGAAACAAAGATTTCATGGAAAAAATAATTCCTCACAAAGGTTTTTACACTGAGAATAGATATACTGATATTTCTGTCCTGGAAACTTGGAGAGGTTCTTCCATATCCGTATGATTCGAGCCTAAAAAAATTCAGTTATTTAGCCAAATTTTGACCAGTTGGTCAAACAGAAAGATTGCAAGGATTCACACTGATTTTTAAAAAAATTTGTGAGCATCCTAGATTTTTGTTTGGCTCGTAAGTAAGGATAATGCTTGAATAAAGTCAATTAATGGAATTTAGGAACTTCCCCCTTTAATCAAAGTACTTGGGAAAAGTTTTTGCCAATGTGGTGAATGAATTATGAAATTCCTCACACCTGTAGCTTGGACTCAAACATCCTAATGTCCACCTGAGGCTTAGAGGGAACAGTGGTAGTAATAACACAGCAATAAGGATTACAGCTGACATCACACAGAGGTTTGGTGGGACATCGAGAATGTGGTCATGGATTTCTTTTGTCTTACTTGCCTCTTGTTCTTTGCTCATCTTTATCATTGCCCAAGGAGCATAGGCCTTCAACAACATCATGCCAAGTCTTCCTGGCCTGTGCCATCAGCTCAAGGTCTGTGCATTTCTCTTTCACCCCTTTCATTTCAGTCTCCAGTTCTCTTCTTCATATTTTGTTGTGTGGGTCTGCCTTTACCTCTGTTACCCTGGGGTTCTAGAACAAGGACTACCTTATACTACTATAAACATGTTTCCTCAGTGTGTGTTCTATCCATCTCCAGCATCTTCTTCTCATCTCTTGTTCCATGGGTTGTCATTAGTTCCACATAGTATGGCACTGTCTCTTCCAAACCTCTACATCTCACGGTGGAAGAGGAACGACCAAGTAAGTTCCACATTGGCGTTCTTGTCATACTACTTCAGTCCTATTCTACGTAAGCACCCATATATGAAATCTTTCTTGTTATTTTTATTGGCCTCCATGTATCACAGCCATACAGTAGGACCAGTAGTAACCATCCTATTCAAGTCAAATAAAGGAACATTAAGAGTCATTTTTTTTAAAATAACGTAAATGTGGTCACTGTTTGACCTGGATTCCAAATATGGATATTGTGTCACTGGTTTATGAGTAACAAAACTATGAGGGCTAAGCAACACCTCAGTGTAACAGTTTGAAATTTCTGCAGCTAACAAGTCACTTAATTGATAGCTCTCTCTGTGTAAGCTGTTGCAGATTTGTATCTCACAGATGAAAGTAACATGATCCACTTATAACATTGAGGTCACGGACACTTGAAAATACTTTCCTGAAACATGATATGACAAAGCATGTTTTGTTTTGTCTTTTTCACCCCTCACACACAGGATGCGTTTGGTGACTTAGTGAAGTATGAATAATGTATCTGGGAAATTTGAAATGTCGCATGCTAAATCAAAGACTTGACACAATTAGACTATTCTGCTTCAAAATATTGATGTGTTTGTTTGAAATGCAGACCTGTGTGAGGTCATTTTTGTGTTGTGTGCTACATCACTATTTTTCATGTCTTCCTACAGGCGGGATACAGGATGAAACCATTCTACGAGTGCTGCTTAAGTTTTCTAGGCTTTGCCAAAGTAGAACAGAAACACATGGAGGAGTTAACCATAGAAAATGGTTAGTACTGAACTCGAATTATTATATTTATTAGTTGGCTATATGTGCAGTAATGCTGGCGATGAATAAGGCAGTGCTCCACAACTAGTGTGCTGCTGGTGTCTGCCTGTGTACCATTACACCAGACAGAATACACCATATCATCAAGTACCATGCCTAGTGGCATTGGAGATCATGTCTCTCCACAACTTTGTATCTCCAGTACAATTTATTAATTCTGTTATTGACCTCCTTCCATGCCTAGATGTCAAACTGTCCAGTATTCGTTCTCTTTGTCTTCCCCTATCTCTTTTTTCCTTCATCCTTCCTGTTTGATATGGTCCTTTTTATGGGCTTTCATTCTTAGTTGAGGCTAGAAGTCCTTCATAGATATATTTTGATTAATTTCACATGGAATCATACACAGATTCCAAACCAAGCATAGATAGGGTATGTCCATTCAATACCCGCCCAAAAAGCTGTATACTTCAAAACATGAATGACACTCCAAAGGCCAGGTTGGACGATTCACATAACGATTTATTACACATCTTGAAGCTCCAAATATCTCTTGATAATATGCACATAAAGTTATGGCATCAACTAGACAGTCTCTAGTGTTGCTGTACAGGCTTATAACTTGAACGATGTCGAAGACATTTCCACACAGTTTTTATTATAATAATTCAACTCACGTTCATCAGGTCACACATCATTCCTCTTACATAAATACTGGCATTCTCGCACGGAGGTGTATGGAGGATCCAGAGATGGAATACAAAGGAATATGACTAGTAAATCTTCAAACACTCAGGAGCACAAAACACATACGTCCAACACCTTGAATAGACACACAGCGAATCATCAGTGAAGGAACGCTTTACTCAGCAGACGGCAAATCTAGTTTCTGCTATTTGACCACCAAAAGTCATGACGTCACTTCCTGTAACTAAGGTCAACGCCAATAAACATAATAAACTATGTTGAACTGTATTGATATCGACATACATGTTATGAAATTTACTCATAACATTTACTTCCTTCCCCCCCCCCCCCCCCCCGTTAAATAATGGAATCGAAGTTTGCATTATTTACGTGGTGTGAGTTCAAAACATCACTGGAGTGAAAAGATGGTATCAAATTTCACTGTTGGTATGAAATAGTATAGCACCCAGGTTTGTGCTCCACAGTAGGCAAATAAACACTCAAGGTGTGGAAATTAGTAACAAAATTACTAATACCATCGACTACACGGATACAAATCATTTGACAACAGTGTGAGGTAACCATAGCAAAATCTGCCAACATGTAAAAATGAAATGAGTATATCGGTCCAGGCACTATCATACCGCACAACGTCCAAAACACCTAACTGTCCCGTCAGGTAACAGTCACTTAGTCTCAAAATGCAAAGCATTAAAATTAAGTCATAGAGACAATAGATACATGAGGCAGACAATCAATCAATAATGTGTATGACTGCGACATTTTGTCAAATAAATAACATTATGTGTACTTGAGAATTGTATGTCATGAATGTAACATATAAGTGTGAGCAATAGAGAGAACTATGTTTATGTGTAGTAACAATAAATCATAGTATGGTGTCTTCTTCTTCTTCGATCCTTAACCACCGACCGTCAAAGCAGTCAGTGGCCATCACGCCTAGTGGCGTCTTGTAGGGCAACAACAAATTGATTCCACTTTGCACGGTCGGTGGCCATCCTTCGTACAGTGCCCCAACTCTGGTTCATTCTTTGCATCTCAGCCTCCACAGTCCTCCGCCAAGTTGTTTTTGGTCGGCCTCTCTTTCATTTTCCTTCAGGGGTCCATAGCATAGCTGTTCTTGTGATGGCATTGGGGTCTCTTCTGTGTAAAAAAAACAATGAAGTTACGGAAACAATAATAAATGAACAAACTTTGCTGCGGGATGGACATTCGGAGTCTGTGGCTCGTATGACTGTCAGTGGTGAAAGCCGAAAGGAAGCCACTGACATGAAAACGGATGTCCTGACCGCAAAACAGGATACAAGAATAGGATTTTGGAATGTCAGGACAATGTACGAGACAGGTAAACTAAGACAAGTCACGGCAGAAATGAGAAACTATAGGTTACACATCCTGGGGATAAGTGAGAGCAGATGGACAGGGGCAGGAAAAGTTAAAACAGCAACAGGAGAAACAGTACTTTACTCTGGAAGAGAGGATGGACAGCACAGTGAAGGCGTAGCCATTATTCTACAGAAAGGGATAGAAAGGACATTACTGGAATGGAAACCCATCAACAACAGACTGATACGATTGAGATTGAGAGGGAGATTCACCAACACTACAATAATACAATGCTACGCACCAACGAATGATAGCGATGAGGAGGTCAAGGATGAATTCTACCAACAACTGCAGAAAGAAATGGAAGACACACCTAGATATGATCTTGTTATAGTAATGGGAGACCTCAATGCGAAAGTTGGTACACACAATACATATAATGAAAGAACAATGGGGAAGTGCGGTAGCGGAACAGCAAACGAAAATGGGGATAAGCTAATAAGTTTCTGTAGCATTAACAACCTGGTCATTGGAGGAACACTTTTCCCACATAAGGAAATTCACAAGTTAACATGGGAATCACCAAATGGTCGGGACAGAAACCAGATAGACCACATCATGGTTAACGGTAGATGGAGACATGCATTACAAGATGTGAAGGTAAGAAGAGGTGCAGATGTGGGAAGTGATCACCATTTAGTAGTAGCAAAACTGAAAGTGAAACTAAGAAGGGCTGGACCAACTGTAACTACACAGAAAAGGTTTGACATCAGTAAATTGAAGGACCCCCTTACCAGAAAAGCTTTTGCGGCCGACATTAACCTTTAGCACGCTGCGGGCGACACATGTCGCCGAAGATAACCTATGCTCTGCACGCTGGAGCTGCCATGTGTCGCCTTACGGATATCACCGTTTCTAGCATGAGGACTTGTGTACACGTGATTTCAGCCCCGTATGTTAAGTTGTAATGTTATTTGCAAGAGAGTTAGCTTCCGTTTCCGATCTTAAAAAAAGAGTGCATGGGTGTATCCGCATTTATTTTTGTAAATTTTTTAAATCGAAATGAATCTGACAAAAGCCATTTTTGCTCTAATTTTAATTGATTCTGACGCCATGCATGAGATTTTGTAGCGCTGATATCGGTTCTCAGAAATGTTTGAGATGGCTGAGATGGAAACGAAAGTAAAATGGCCTTTCAAGATGTATATAATGTTAGGGGTTTAGGACTAGTGGGAATATCGGAAAAGATTTTTAGAATTTCGGCCGAATGTCACAGCTGACGAGAGCGTTTGTTGCTTTGCTACTGATGATGGGTGTAACGAAAAGAACTGTATTGGTCTACAAATGACTTTTCATTGAGATGCAAGGGAACCCTTCGTTTGCTGTTATTTTTTTAAATTTTTTTTAAATTTTAAAATAAAAAAAAAATATTTTTTTATTAAAGTTATATTTAAAATTTTTTTTTCGTTTTTTTCATCTTTCTTTCCTCTCTTTCACACATCTAATATGATATCAATTGATAGCAATTGACCAAGAAACACAAAAACTATAGACATTAAGGGTCACCCACTATAGAAACGGGACGCTGTGAAAAAGAATGCAGCTGCAGGCGAAAATTTTCGCCAAAGAATGCAGCGTGCTAAAGGTTAAGAAACGATATCAATTTGCCAAAAGCCAGGAAAAGACATTGACTCATGATATAGACCAGAATTTCAACACCATTTCAACAATATATAAGGAAAGTAGCAAATCATGCTTAGGATTTCAGGAAAGGAAGAAGCAAGACTGGATAACACCAGAAACACTAAACACCATAAAGATGAGAAAGGAAATGAAAAGAAAGAAAACAGAAGCGAAGTCCCCCAGGTTAAAGCAACTATATAGTATGGTGTATTAGCCAATAACTATAGTAAAGTCCAGTGTGAGTGTGACAAAATTGTGCCAAAACCTTAATAATTTCTAGTGAATTCACATTAATCACTAATTAATATTATATAACCAAGTTCAAGTCCATGATCCAAAGTCCTTTCGAATGAATAAATGTTCATATAATGTTCCTAGACGTATGTAGAAGCACATTCTTGAAAATGTCCATGATTGTCCACTATGTGATATTCTGTTATGATCCATCCAATTGTCCATAATCACAGCAAATTTCTATCGAATAATAATCAGAGGCAATTTTCTTGTTGTGTCCCTTTGATATTTTTGCGCCAGTCATTTCAGCGTTATGTCCCTTTATTTAGCAATGTTAGTCATTTCACTTCAGAATGATAAAATATGTCCACATGAAAATCTCCTGAAAGGACATCACTTGTAACATTTCATCAAAGTTATGTTTTTAAATCTGTAAGTGGCATATACGTACTGTCATTCAACCACAATATCAGAAGTAATGCGCTGAGTTCAACGAGGTATTAGTCCATTTTGAGTATTCAAAAATGCATCATCATCCTGTTGCTGTGCGAACTGCTTTCTCATATCAGCAATGTTTCTTTTTATGACAATGTAACCATGTAGCTTCGTTCACAGCATAGTTAGCGTAGACAATGTCAGAGAATCTTTTCAATCGTTGTAATTGCTGTGCCAATGTATAGTGTTATACGAACAAGTTATTAGACATGGAATATTTTCTTGATCAGGTCCTCATAAAGCATGTATGTAGGTTAGGTGCGATCTTGTGAATCACCTGTATTCGTATAGTTCATCGGTGACATAGGGTGTTGCATGCATCTCGACAAGACATCAGCTACAACATTTCGGCTGCCTTTGATTGCCTTAACTCTTAGTATACGAGCTAATTTCATGACTACCATTACAGATTTTGCAATAAATAATTTATTTATAAAGATAACATAAAGTGTTGTATATCAAAATGTGAAGAAATGAAACCCCTATATCATGCACATAACTAAATTGTTCAGTGGTTTTAAACATGCATTCACCTATACATTTTCGCTATTGACGGGGATCGATCATCGGCCTTTCTAAGAGGCCGCTCGTATACTAAGAGTTAATGTCATAATCATAGGGTTGAAGAGCGAGCGAGGCTCGAGCGGCCCTTACATTTTTAAACCTTGCTGTTTTGAGATATGCCAAGTCTTTCTGGTCTGTCGCCAGAGTGAATCAGGCTCCCATGAGATACCGCTGTAATTTTGCGAAGCAGAAGACAATTGCTAACAACTCCCTCTCCACAATTGGATACCGCTGCTCTGTAGGCGAAAGTTTCCGGCTTACATACATAGTTGGGTGCATGTAGCCTTCAAATTCTTGCATTAACGTGCCCCCGATTCCTGAATTAGATGCGTCCACTCTGAGAGTAAATGGAAATCAAGTGTCAAGTAATCTTAAAATTGGCATTTTAGAAAATGAACATTTAAGGCAACATCACAAACATGTGTCCAGATGACTTTGTTTGGCGAGTTTTTCTTTACCAACGAGGACAAAACTGAGGTAATATCTGAAAAATTAGGTAAGAATTGTCTATAGAAATTCACCAAGCCTAACAGACTGCGAACTTGCTTCTTAGTTCGAGGAATTTTTGAGATAGTAGAGTCCTCAGGTTTAAGAAATCCACCTCCTACTTTATGACCAAGATAAGAAATTTCAGTGAATCCTATTCTCGTCTTTGAAGGTCTAGCAGTCATCTATATAGGTGATTAAATCTTCACGGTCAGAAAAAAGTTTTTGCATCATGCGAACAAAGGTAGCAGGAGCGTTAACAAGACCGAAAGACATAAAGTTGAATTGAAACAATCCAAGAGGTGTAGCGAAAGCTGTATAAGGCTTAGCTCTGTCTGATAATGGCACTTGCCAATAACCTTTTGACAAATCAAATTTCGTAAAGAAAGTAGCAGAAGCTAATTTGTCTAGAAGAGAATCTAGCAATGGTAATGGTTCTGCGTCCGAAATCGTGACAGTATTTAAGCACCTGAAATCTATGCAAATACGAATAGATTTATCTTTTTTTCCTAATCAATACCATAGGAAAACTGTAAGGTGAATGTGATGGGGTAATGATGTTTAATTTAATCATTTCTTTTATTTCTTCCTGTACCTGTGATTGTAAATGGATAGGTATAGGATAAGGTTTCAATTTGATAGGTCGAAAATCTGTGAGTAATATATCATGTTGAATGATATCTGTATGCCCAGGAACATCCGTGAGCACATCAGAGAAAGATTGCAGTAACTGAGAAATTTGCTCCTTCTGATGAGAAGCAAGAGTTGGTGCAATAGAAACATCTTTCCAACTCTCAGTAGCTAAAAGATGTAAGATTGGTAATGATAAAAGTGGTTCAGTATCATCACATAAGTCAGACCCCTCTTCTTGTATAATCGCTAAGGACGAGCGACGATTAACCAATTCATCAATAGCTTCAAAGACTTGTTTAAGATGTGGAGGACAAGTATGAAATCGCTGTAACATATTAATATGAAAAGTTTTTTCCTTCCCATTAATAGATAAATTATAGTCAACATCTGACAATTTATCAATAATCTCAAAAGGTCCTCTCCATGAAACAAGTAATTTGTTGTCTTTGTTTGGTAATAATACATAGGCTTCATCACCCGGCCATAATTGGAGTAGTTTCCTGTTTTGGTTAGCAAACAAACGAGCCTTTAATTTTGCCTTTTCTGACGACTGCACTGCTATTTGGCATGCGACGATAATCTTTTTTCTCAAATTGACAACATATTGGTACGATGTTTGAACCTCTTCATTCATGTCAGCTCCAACCAATAATTGTTTTAAAATGGACATAGGTCCCCTAGGTTTCGCACCAAAAACCAACTCAAATGGAGCGAACCTGATGTGTTCATTGGGGATTTCTCTGTAAGCGAAAAAAATCGTGGGCAAGACTCTGTCCCAATCCTGTGGATATTTAGTGGTAACTTTACCCAACATCTGCTTTAAACTCCTATTTAGTCTCTCAGTTTTACCATTTGCTTGTAAGAGATCGTTCAATACCGAACATATTCATGACTTGTTTCAATGCGTCAGAGATGAACTGGGATCCCCGGTCAGATAGTATGTTTTCGGGAAAACCCAATCTGCTGAAAATTTAAAATAGTGCATCAGCAATGTCAACAGTTGTTATATTTTTCAGAGGTATCGCTTCTGGCCAGCGTGTACACATATCAATGCATGTTAGCACAAATTTATGCCCTCTAGCTGATGTGACCTTTAATGGACCAATAAGGTCAATAGCCATCTTTGCGAATGGACGCAAAGAAATATCAGATAGATCAACACTACATGAATTTGCATGAGCTAAACCATTATTATTCTGAACTGTATTATTGTCACCAACATGTACGACAGCATTTGAACGTTCAGGGTTCCTTGACTGTCTGAAATTATTGTTCTGTTGAGAACCTCTATTATTAAAGGAATTGTCATTATTTCTATGAAATGACCTTTGTCCTCTACCTGATCTGGCATTATATCCTCCTCTATTTTGAAAATCATCATTTTGTTAAAATTATACCTGCCTCTGTTTTTTCCATAGTTATCGTTTTGATTAACTCTATAGTTTTTGTCTATGCTGTTTGATCTCTGCCTAGGTGTATTATAATTTACAGTCCTAGCAGATGCCACTGGCAAGGAATCCTTAATGTTATTCTTACTAAGGTTCCTACTCGGATGTGCAACTTGGAATTGACGACCAAGGGTTTCAAGGTTAGATAAATTCTCTGATTTCCTTTCCTGCAGGAATGACAAAAAGTCTCCACTAATTGAACCTGTAGCCATTTTCATCCAATTGGTACTTCTTCAGTAGCATGGCTTTAAAGCCTCATAGTCCTTTCTAGTCTGATCATCTAAGGTACAGTTTGCAGTTAGTGCTTCACCGACCAATAAGTTCATGAGTCTACTGGACCAGGTAGCTTTATCAATTTTAAACTCTTGGCAATATGTTTCATACCTATTCAAACAGCGTGGAATATCGTCGATATTTGAGTTAAACTTTGGCAAATTGAGCTTAAAATTGGAAGAATAGTCTTTTTCTCAGCACCACCATTCATAGGATTAACCTGTAGTTGTTGCAGTTTTAATTTCTCCAATTCAGTATTATGTATTCTAATCTCTTGTTGTGCTCTTATCTCAGCTTGAGCATAGGCTAATTTTTCTTTTTCAAGAGCCATCTCTTCTGCTCTTCTTTCCTTAGCTAATTCTTCAGCTTCTTTCTTTTCTTCTCTCTCCAATTTTCTTTGATCTCTGGCTGCATCCTCCAACCTCTTTAACTCTTTAGCAAACTCAGTAGATGCATATGACAGTACGGCTTCACCTTCCTTACCACATTCTTTTCCAATCTTAATAAAATACTCCAAGGTAGCCATGATTTACAATTATTGTGCTTTCCAATAGAGAGGGATGGTCATAAGCAGCTCTAAAACAAAATCCATGGTGATATCACGAGAAGAAAGAAAACATCAGATTAAGTTGGGAGAACAGGTCCTGGAGCAGGTCGACCACTTTAAATATCTCGGAGCTATTATAGACTGAAAGGGAGGCATCAAAGAAGAGTTGGCCACTCGAAAAGCAGCGGCTGGGAGACTTTTTCAGGCCATAAATCGTGGATTCCTCAGCAAGAAAGAGGTTGGTAAGAAAACAAAGATGGCTGTATACCGCTCCACCTATGTCCCAGTCTTGACATATGGATGCGAGTCGTGGGCAATGACTACAACCCACAAAAGCCAGATCCAAACCTCAGAAATGAGGTATCTGAGGAAAGTGGTTGAAGTAACAAGAAGAGACATGGTCCGCAACCAGATGATCCGTCAAGGCCTAAAATCCCATCCGCTGCAGACCCAAATAGAACAGTCCCAACTAAGATGGTTTGGCCCTGTCTGCAGAATGGGAGAAGATCGGCTACCACGACAAGCATGGGAAACAAAGAGCCAGGGATCCAGACCTCCAGGACGACCCAGAGTCCGCTGGGAGGACAACATGGATAACAACTAAAATATAAAAAAATTGCAAAAAACACCTAACAGACAGAGGTAATGGTGATCTCAATAGCAGCAGATAACTCACAGCTTTGTAATGCCGGCACCGCTATTTGAGATCATAAACCAAACCCTAAAGAACGCCTATGAATTTCTCTCGACCATACATTATTGTGGTATTGAAAAAATTACCGGTCCCACCAGCCTCCCACTGGGCACAGCACATTAAAACACAAAAATACAATAATGGCAAAAAAAACTCTGGCAAACAGTCTCATCCATAACACAGGCTGTATGTAACCGTAAATATACTCATCTGTTATGCCAGTAAAAATTTCCTCCTGGGTTTCACGTCACTCTCAGCAAGGAACGATGAAAATCTTTCAGAATAGACCAGGTTAACGGCCTAGAAGTCACGAACAGCTGACTTGAACTGGACATCGCTTTGGTCCATCATCTTCATAAAATACGCCATCTTCAGGCATTAAATGTGACATAGGAACTTGTATGTAGTGCAGGAAAATCTTTTCCTGAATGAAAACTTCAACTTTGACGTGCAGTAAGCAATACTTCTTAAAATAATGTTCCTTCAATTAATCATATCGATCGGCAGATGATGCAGGTCACCATTTTGAAAATTTGCATAAACTTGAAATATTTCTTCTTTCTAGCTGGATAACACAGATCCTTAGGCTTTGGCCCCCATTGATACGGTCCTTTTTATGGGCTTATATTCTTAGTTGAGGCTAGAAGTCCTTCATAGATATATTTTGATTAATTTCACATGGAATCATACACAGATTCCAAACCAAGCATAGATAGGGTATGTCCATTCAATACCCGCCCAAAAAGCCGTATACTTCAAAACATGAATGACACTCCATACATGTTATGAAATTTACTTATAACACTGTTGTTACGATATATTCAATCTTACCTGTTGTTACGATATATTCAATCTTACCTGTTGTTACGATATATTCCAGCTTTCCTCTTCTCATAACATGCCCAAAAGAAAATGGATTGCTTCTTTCTAACTTGTGAAATAAGTTTCCTTTGTTTATTGGCCTCTTTCATGGTATAACAAATTATATGTTATGATAAAATATTTGGAAAGAATCGCACACATACAGTTTTACAAATAATAAGTTGAGTTATCATCATCCACCAATCCATCATAACAAATTAAGTAGCTTTGTCTTATGATTGTATCAAATTTTAAAATATTTTCCACACCCACCTATTTCAATATTGTTGTGTGCTGTGAAATTTTAAAGGGCATTTTAAGTGTGCCACGAAGTGAAAACGGTTGTGGAGCCCTGGTACTGGGCATACACTGAGGAAACCTGTTGATAGAATTACAAGGCAGTCCTTGTTGTGGAATCCAAAGAGTAAGAGAGATAGAAGGAGACCAAAGAACACATGGAGAAGAGAACTGGAGACAGATATGAAGAGAAGATGGCACTTGCATTATGATTTTGTTTGGTCCGGTTAATAAAGTGAAAAATAAAAATTAAGCATGTAAATATTTTAAAATATAAATAATATGTACACAGATTTCATTTGCATCTAAATTTTTTTTTTTTTTTTTTTAATGAAATAACCAGAAAGTGCAGTATTTTAGCTAGCTTGTGAGTAGATGTAATCATAATGGAAGGATGAATGGTTCTGACTTTGGAGCAGATCTTATTAAAAATTTCGGGGTTAGTTTTTTAAAAAAACTTTGCTACTCTGTTTTTAGAGCGTCCGATTGACAGAGTGGTTAGAGTGCTGGTCTCTTGCGGCAAAGATACCGGGTTCGAATCATCGTACCGACACGCTTCAGTCAACCCAGCTGTAAATGGGTACCCGACTTTGAGTTAGTGAAGGAAAAAGCAGCGAGGAAGGGAACTGGTCACCCTACCTCTCGATGCTGGACCTAGTTTGGTGAAGTCTCTAACATTTCACTACCTACGGCAGTATCTGCAATGGAACTTCCTTTACCTTTTACTCTGATTTTATAGTAGATGCCATAAAGCTGCCCATAAAGTTCCCCATAAAGCTGCCCATAAAGTTCCCCATAAAGCTGCCCATATAAGTTCCCTATAAAACTGCCCATAAAGTTCCCCATAAAGCTGCCCATAAAGTTCCCCATAAAACTGCCCATAAAGCTCCCCATAAAGCTGCCCATATAAGTTCCCTATAAAGCTGCCCATAAAGTTCCTCATAAAGCTGCCCATATAAGTTCCCTATAAAACTGCCCATAAAGTTCCCCATAAAACTGCCCATAAAGTTCCCTATAAAACTCCCCATAAAGTTCCTCATAAAGCTGCCCATATAAGTTCCCTATAAAACTGCCCATAAAATTCCCCATAAAGCTGCCCATAAAGCTCCCCATAAAACTGCCCATAAAGTTCCCCATAAAGCTGCCCATATAAGTTCCCTATAAAACTGCCCATAAAGTTCCCCATAAAGCTACCCATAAAGTTCCCCATAAAGCTGCCCATATAAGTTCCCTACAAAACTGCCCATAAAGTTCCCCATAAAGCTTTCCATAAAACTGCCCATAAAGTTCCCCATAAAGCTGCCCATATAAGTTCCCTATAAAACTGCCCATAAAGTTCCCCATAAAGCTCCCCATAAAACTGCCCATAAAGTTCCCCATAAAGCTGCCCATATAAGTTCCCTATAAAGCTGCCCATAAAGTTTCCCATAAAGCTCCCCATAAAGCACAGGTCTTCAATAAATACAGTGTCTAATGTCCTTCACCTTGTGTTTTTATTTTGGATAATATTTCTATGCGGTTGGAGTTTTGGCGGCAAAGTTACCAGGTTCCAGGAATGAAACCTGGCAGCATCATGCTCCAGTTTTTTGGTTTTGGTTCCAAGGACTATCTTTATGTACATGGACAACTCCATCAGTGCCTCGATCTCCTCCCTCAGATCACACAAGGAGGATCTCAGCACAGTGCACGAACTCCGTAGCACCGGCAAGAATCACAATGTGTGTGTATATAGGAATCACACATTCTATAAATATTTTTGTGGTGGGTAGGTTTCTAATTTTTAAATTTTGCCAGGGCAGTGGCCTAATAGGCCTACTCTTTACGATTTCCAACTGCCATGGGATTTTTAACGAGTGCAACTTGCACACGGGACCTCCTATTTTTTCGTCCTTATCCAAGGAGGCTAGGCATCCGATCTCACTACCCAGGAGACCAGGGGGGATTATGACATCATTAGGACCACTGGTTCTGAAAAGAAATTTCCATAAATTATATTCCCTCAACTGGGAATCAAGCCAGGTACCTCTAGAATTTGAGGCAGACACCATACCTCTTTGCCACTCCGACCCCAGTCTACCCAGCTGTAAATGGGTACTTTACTCTAGAGTGAGGGAAGGCAAAGGCAGCAAGGAAGGGAACTGGTCACCCTATTTCATAAAGCTGGACCTAATACGGTGAAGTCTGTAACACTTCACTTCCCTACAGCAGCATCTTTACCTTATATTTCTTGAAGTTTTTATGGCTTAAAGTTTCTACCACTGGTCTCTCACTGCAAAGGTGCTGGGTTCAATTCACCGTACCGAGACGCTTCATTCTACCAAGCTGTAAATGGGTACGTGACTACTCTTTTATGGTGTAAAGTTTCTACAGGGTGGGGTTGCTGGCCTGACACCCATCCCTCCTTAGTTGCCTTCTACGATGTGCCTGGTAGGTTACAGTGCTACTTAACCCCCTTGCAGGGTAGAGGACCAACCTCGGTTCATTTAGTGGTCTGGTGTGACCTCCGCTAGTTGCGCCCGCTGAGTTGGAGAAGTCCTCTGGGGTTGTAAGAAAGCCAGCAACGACACCCCCAAATTGCCGTAAGGGTAAAAGAGTGAATAAATCAAATCCCTTGGGATCGGAAACAACAACAGTGTTACTAGCCTTTGCTCCCCTCTCTTAACACACAGGAGTTAGTGCTGCGTTTGTCATCAGTAAAGTTACATCTCTCCTGTCAGCATGTTCATCCGTAGTTTGTCATCAGTAAAGTTACATCTCTCCTGTCAGCATGTTCATCCGTAGTTTGTCATCAGTAAAGTTACATCTCTCCAGTCAGCATGTTCATCCATAGTTTGTCATCAGTAAAGTTACATCTCTCCTGTCAGCATGTTCATCCGTAGTTTGTCATCAGTAAAGTTACATCTCTCCTGTCAACATGTTCATCCGTAGTTTGTCATCAGTAAAGTTACATCTCTCCTGTCACCATGTCCATCCGTAGTTTGTCATCAGTAAAGTTACATCTCTCCTGTCAACATGTTCATCCGTAGTTTGTCATCAGTAAAGTTACATCTCTCCTGTCACCATGTTCATCCGTACTCATTACCACTACCTTCCAGTGTCCCATGTAACAGAGGATTTCAAGAAACACATGTCCTGTGCCTTCTGCTCAAGGTCCCTCCATGTTGTCCTTAGATCTTTCAGTTCTGTCGCCAGTTCTCTTTGGAGTGTGTTCATTGGTCTCTCTCTCTCTCTTACCCTAGGGGTTTGATAACAAGGACAATAATAATGAGAATAAATCTTGTACCCATGCTAGCTACTTAACCCCAAGGCTTAGGTTACTACAGGCTTGTATCATGTTATCCTAAATCCTCATGATTAGCTTTGTTTCGAAAACCGGATTTTATTTTTGGTTTTCAGGTGTCACCCAAATTGCATTCAGAGTAGCCCTAATCATCCAAAATGTGTTCCCAAAATAACCAGTCACCCAAAATAATAAATAATTGCCCAATTTGTGATGGTAAAGTAGTTCAAAGTCGCCCCAAGAAACTTGATTTACATAATATTTCGATTTTCGGGTGTTTGGAAAAAAAGAAGGGGAGTCTCGCACCTCCAGAAGGGGAGTCTCGTACCCTCAGAAGGGGTCTCTAACCTCCAGAAGGGGAGTCTCGCACCCCCGGAAGGGGAGTCTCGTACCCACAGAAAGGGAGTCTCGCACCCCAGAAGGGGAGTCTCGTTCCCTCAGAAGGGGTCTCTAACCTCCAGAAGGGGAGTCTCGCACCCCCAGAAGGGGAGTCTTGTACCCACAGAAAGGGAGTCTCGCACCCCCAGAAGGGGAGTCTCGTACCCTCAGAAGGGGTCTCTAACCTCCAGAAGGGGAGTCTCGCACCCCCAGAAGGGGAGTCTCGTACCCACAGAAAGGGAGTCTCGCACCCCCAGAAGGGGAGTCTCGTACCCTCAGAAGGGGTCTCTAACCTCCAGAAGGGGAGTCTCGCACCCCCAGAAGGGGAGTCTCGTACCCACAGAAAGGGAGTCTCGCACCCCCAGAAGGGGAGTCTCGTACCCTCAGAAGGGGTCTCTCACCTCCAGAAGGGGAGTCTCGCACCCTCAGAAAGGGAGTCTCGCACCCCCAGAAAGGGAGTCTCGCACCTCTAGAAGGTGGGTCTGACACCCCCCAGGAGGTGCTGCACCCCAGGTTAAGAAGCATGTTTTAAAGGTAAAGGTAGCCCCATAGCAGATACTGTTGTAGGGGAGTTAAGTGTGTCTCTGAAGAGACTTCACTATACTATGTCCAGCATCGAGAGGTGGATTGACCAGTTCCCTTCCTCGCTGCCTTTTCCTTCCCTAACTCAAGTGCAAAGTCAGGTACCTATTTACAGCTGAATTAAGCCGCTCTGTTAGGGGGTAAGACTCTTCTGGGAGTGACATGGCCAACCCATTTTCCTTCAGCGTTCTGACCCATTGGGGCTTCTGATGGTGCGAGCATCTTCTTCTTCTTTGCTTGCTCCGAGTAAGCAGATCTTGGTTGGTGATGATATTCGGCCAAAAGATTTGGAGAATTTTTCTTAGGCATGTTGTGTGAAATCCAACGGGCTGATCACCCGTTTGCCAGTCACTTCGATTACGGAAACAACAGCAAATGGATTGATTTGCCGTTGCCCTAAAGACGCCAATAGGCGTGATGGGAAACAATGGCAAAGAAAACCTATCTGCTGTTGCCCTAAGACGCCACTAGGCGTAATGGCCACTGACTGCTTTGACGGTCGGTGGCTAAGGACGGAAGAAGAAGAAGAGAATGTTGTGTGAAAAGAGGACAATTTCGACATTTCCTTCGCTGTAACTCTCCAGCTCTCCGCGCCATTGAGAAGCACAGAAAGCACACAGCTCTGATATAATCCTAATTTTGTGCTTGTGCTGTACTGAGAGGACTTCCAGATGTTGTTTAGACTAAAAAAAAGGCTGTTCTTGCTTTGTTCATTCTGCGAGATATACCGGATATTTTATAAGGTGAATCATAATAAATGATATATAATGCACAAAATGCATTTGTACAAAATAGAACTTTGACAACATGAATTAGACACAGAACCTTAGACATATTTTGTAAATAATATTTGCTTAAAACACACTTTTTTCTCATTTCTGGCATATTTTGTGAGCTAGAAGAAAATGGGACGAAAAAGCTTTTCAAGATGCTTTAAAGGGGTCCATGACTTCATAAGGACGGGTGACATTTTTGAAAGGCTAAGAAGCATATGTGCTCCCTCTATCCGGAGATTTTAGAACGAGAGGCGATGAGTAATTTTTTTTTTTACCCAAGCCAGTTTCTTAAACTCAAGGCTTAGGTTAATACACACGCTATTGTAACTGTTTTGTAATAAATATGTTAGAATTTTATTTTATTTTTTCCAGTGGTTTAATCCAGCTGATACTGAGCTAAGAGATTGGCCTGACGCTGTTTGTTATTATGTTATTAATGTTAACCACTTGATAAGATATTTTAGGATATGTTACTGAAGCCATATTGTGTTGTTTAGGTGGCTCGTTCGCTGAACTAGGATCACCAGACGTGACTCATCTTGTCATTGACGATCAGAATGTTAAGGAAATTCCACAGGATGTTTCTCTTCCTACGTTTGTTGTCAGAAGGGAGGTAAGCAGTGGCATGCTTGTATGTTTGTGTTTGTTATGAGAGTGTTTCTCTTCTGTCTCTCTGTGTCTTTCTCTGTCCCTCTCACACATTCTATCTCACACATTCTCTGTGTCTTTCTCATACATTCTCTGTGTTCTTTCTCACATTCTGTGTCTCTCTCTCATACATTCTATCTCACACATTCTTTGTGTCTATTTCTGTCTCTCTCACACATTCTCTATTTCTCTAACATGTCCTCTATGCTATTTCTGCCTCACACATTCTGTCTCTCACACATTCTCTGTGTCTCTCTCATACATTCTCTGTGTTCTTTCTCACACATTCTCTGTCTGTCTCTCACACATTCTCTGTGTCTCTCTGTCTCTCACACATTCTTTGTGTCTTTCTGTCTCTCTCACACATTCTCTATGTCTCTAACATGTTCTCTATGCTCTTTCTGCCTCACACATTCTGTCTCTCACACATTCTCTATGTCTCTAACATGTTCTCTATGCTCTTTCTGCCTCACACATTCTGTCTCTCACACATTCTCTGTGTCTCTCTGTATCCCTCTGTCTCTCTCATATTCTTTGTGTCTCTCTCACACATTATCTGTGTCTCTGTCTCTCACACACACATTCTCTGTGGCTCTGTCTCTTACACACATTCTCTGTGTCTCTCGCACATTCTCTGTGTCTCTGTCTCTCACATACGTTCTCTATGTATCTGTCTCTCACACACATTCTCTGTGTCTCTCACACAATCTCTGTGTCTATCTTGCACATTCTCAGTGTCTCTCTGTCTCTCACACATTCTCTGTCTCTCTCATATTTTATGTATCTCTCTGTCTCTCTCCCACATTTTGTGTGTCTCACACATACTCTGTGTCTCTGTCTCTCACACACATTCTCTCTTGTCTCACACATTCTGTGTCTATCTCACACATTCTCAGTGTCTCTCTCTGTCTCTCACACATTCTCTATATCTCTCTGTCTGAGTCATATTCTCTGTATCTCTCTCTGTCTCTCTCACACATTCTCTGTGTCTCTGTCTCTCACACACATTTTCTGTTTATCACATGCATTCTCTGTGTCTCTGTATCTGTCTCTCACATATTCTCTGTCTCTCACACATTCTCTGTGTCTCTGTCACTCACACATACTCTCTCTGTCTCTCACATTCTGTGTCTCACACATTCTGTGTCTCTCTGTCTCTCACATATTCTCTGTGTCTCTCGCACACATTCTATGTCTCTCACACATTCTCTGTTCTCTCTCTTGTCATTCTCATATTCTTGGTATCTCTCTCTGTGTCTCTCACACATTTTGTCTCTCACACATTCTCTTTGTCTGTCTCTCACACATTCTCTGTGTCTGTGATGCATTCTTAGTGTCTCTCTGTCTCTTGCACCTTCTCTGTATCTCTCTCCATCTCTCTGTCTCTCACATATTCTCTGTCTTTCTCACACATGTTCTCTCTGTCTCTCACACATTCTCTGTGTCTCTCACACATTCTGTGTGTCTCTTTCACACATTCTCTATCTCTCACATATTCTCTGTATCTCTCTTTGTCTCTCTCACATTCTCTGTGTCTCTTGCACACATTCTCTCTGTCTCTCACACAATATCTGTCTCTATCTCACACACATTCTCTCTGTCTTGCACATTATTTGTTTCTCTCACACATTCTCTGCATCTGTCTCACACACATTCTGTGTGTCTCTCACACATTCTCTGTCTCTCACATACACATTCTCTGTGTCTCTCACACATTCTCTGTGTCTCTGTCTCTCACACAATCTCTGTGCCTCTGTCTCTCACACATTCTCTGTGTTTCTATCTCTCACACATTCTCTGTGTCTCTGTCTCTCACACATTCTCTGTGTCTCTATCTCTCACACAATCTCTGTGCCTCTGTCTCTCACACATTCTCTGTGTCTCTATCTCTCACACATTCTCTGTGCCTCTGTCTCTCACACATTCTCTGTGTTTCTATCTCTCACACAATCTCTGTGCCTCTGTCTCTCACACATTCTCTGTGCCTCTGTCTCTCACACAATCTCTGTGCCTCTGTCTCTCACACATTCTCTGTGTCTCTATGTCTCACACATTCTCTGTGCCTCTGTCTCTCACACATTCTCTGTGCCTCTATCTCTCACACATTCTCTGTGCCTCTGTCTCTCACACATTCTCTGTGTCTCTATCTCTCACACATTCTCTGTGCCTCTGTCTCTCACACATTCTCTGTGTTTCTATCTATCACACATTCTCAGTGTCTCTATCTCTCACACATTCTCTGTGCCTCTGTCTCTCACACAATCTCTGTGCCTCTGTCTCTCACACATTCTCAGTGTCTCTGTCTCTCACACATTCTCTGTGTCTCTGTCTCTCACACAATCTCTGTGCCTGTGTCTCTCACACAATCTCTGTGCCTCTGTCTCTCACACATTCTCAGTGTCTCTGTCTCTCACACATTCTCAGTGTCTCTGTCTCTCACACATTCTCAGTGTCTCTGTCTCTCACACATTCTCAGTGTCTCTGTCTCTCACACATTCTCTGTGCCTCTGTCTGTAATGAGGTTGTGACTGCATCATTATAGTTTGAATGACTGAGTTACTGAGCTTTGTTGACTGTCATCATCATCATTGTCCTTGTACCATGGAACCACTACTGTAGCAGGTGACCTTTACAGGCAGGGAGCCTGCACCAACAAACTTGTAATGGTCTTTGTTCTCTCTAGCATTTTGTTTATATCATCAGGTTGTTTGTACTCTGGAAATATGTTCAGGTAATTATGTGTATAAAAAGACTGACAGAAGGCATGGATAAACCACCATCCTGTCATCCCTTTCACACATGAGTCAAAAGTAAAGGTAAAAAGGAACCCGTTATATGCCCATGGACCATAGTGTTAGGCTCATATTTTCTTGACCAATGGCACACTAGGAGTGATGTGGTCAGCATCACGCTGGCTGCCTTAACCTCCCCAGAGTTTTGCTCTGGTACCCAATTCACAAGGCTGCGTCAACCCCGGAGCTGTTTGCAGGATCTAAAAAATCCCACCTCAACTGGGGATGGAAAACCTGTAGATTCCAGTAAAGGTATTGTCTGGTATGGCTATCAGCACGTTTTCTTAATGTCTGTCCTATCCATCTCCAGTTTCTTGTCATTCCTTGTTCCACTGGTTCTTGTCTAGTTCTTGTCATTCCTTGTTCCACTTGTTCTTGTCTAGTTCTTGTCATTCCTTGTTCTACTGGTTCTTGTCTAGTTCTTGTCATTCCTTGTTCCACTTGTTCTTGTCTAGTTCTTGTCATTCCTTGTTCCACTTGTTCTTGTCTAGTTCTTGTCATTCATTGTTCCACTGGTTCTTGTCTAGTTCTTGTCATTCCTTGTTCCACTGGTGCTTGTCTAGTTCTTGTCATTCCTTCTTCCACTGGTTCTTGTCTAGTTCTTGTCATTCCTTGTTCCACTGGTGCTTGTCTAGTTCTTGTCATTCCTTGTTCTACTGGTTCTTGTCTAGTTCTTGTCACTCCTTGTTCTACTGGTTCTTGTCTAGTTCTTGTCATTCCTTGTTCCACTGGTGCTTGTCTAGTTCTTGTCATTCCTTGTTCCACTGGTGCTTGTCTAGTTCTTGTCATTCCTTGTTCCACTGGTGCTTGTCTAGTTCTTGTCATTCCTTGTTCCACTGGTTCTTGTCTAGTTCTTGTCATTCCTTGTTCCACTGGTGCTTGTCTAGTTCTTGTCATTCCTTGTTCCACTGGTTCTTGTCTAGTTCTTGTCATTCCTTGTT
This sequence comes from Oreohelix idahoensis, assembly GCA_024509875.1. Classification (NCBI taxonomy): domain Eukaryota; kingdom Metazoa; phylum Mollusca; class Gastropoda; order Stylommatophora; family Oreohelicidae; genus Oreohelix; species Oreohelix idahoensis. Next base: position 136,731 of record JAMPIV010015507.1, read on the forward strand.
CCACTGGTTCTTGTCTAGTTCTTGTCATTCATTGTTCCACTTGTTCTTGTCTAGTTCTTGTCATTCCTTGTTCCACTTGTTCTTGTCTAGTTCTTGTCATTCCTTGTTCCACTGGTTCTTGTCTAGTTCTTGTCATTCCTTGTTCCACTGGTTCTTGTCTAGTTCTTGTCATTCCTTGTTCCACTGGTTCTTGTCTAGTTCTTGTCATTCCTTGTTCCACTGGTTCTTGTCTAGTTCTTGTCATTCCTTGTTCCACTGGTTCTTGTCTAGTTCTTGTCATTCCTTGTTCCACTGGTTCTTGTCTAGTTCTTGTCATTCCTTGTTCCACTGGTTCTTGTCTAGTTCTTGTCATTCCTTGTTCCACTGGTGCTTGTCTAGTTCGTCACTCCTTGTTCTACTGGTTCTTGTCTAGTTCTTGTCATTCCTTGTTCCACTGGTTCTTGTCTAGTTCTTGTCATTCCTTGTTCTACTGGTTCTTGTCTAGTTCTTGTCATTCCTTGTTCCACTTGTTCTTGTCTAGTTCTTGTCATTCCTTGTTCCACTGGTTCTTGTCTAGTTCTTGTCTAGTTCTTGTCATTCCTTGTTCCACTGGTTCTTGTCTAGTTCTTGTCATTCCTTGTTCCACTGGTGCTTGTCTAGTTCTTGTCATTCCTTGTTCCACTGGTGCTTGTCTAGTTCTTGTCATTCCTTGTTCCACTGGTGCTTGTCTAGTTCGTCACTCCTTGTTCTACTGGTTCTTGTCTAGTTCTTGTCATTCCTTGTTCCACTGGTTCTTGTCTAGTTCTTGTCATTCCTTGTTCCACTGGTTCTTGTCTAGTTCTTGTCATTCCTTGTTCCACTGGTTCTTGTCTAGTTCTTGTCATTCCTTGTTCCACTGGTTCTTGTCTAGTTCTTGTCATTCCTTGTTCCACTGGTTCTTGTCTAGTTCTTGTCATTCCTTGTTCCACTGGTTCTTGTCTAGTTCTTGTCATTCATTGTTCCACTGGTTCTTGTCTAGTTCTTGTCATTCCTTGTTCCACTGGTGCTTGTCTAGTTCTCGTCATTCCTTGTTCCACTGGTTCTTGTCTAGTTCTTGTCATTCCTTGTTCCACTGGTTCTTGTCTAGTTCTTGTCATTCCTTGTTCCACTGGTTCTTGTCTAGTTCTTGTCATTCATTGTTCCACTGGTTCTTGTCTAGTTCTTGTCATTCATTGTTCCACTGGTTCTTGTCTAGTTCTTGTCATTCCTTGTTCCACTGGTGCTTGTCTAGTTCTCGTCATTCCTTGTTCCACTGGTTCTTGTCTAGTTCTTGTCATTCCTTGTTCCACTGGTTCTTGTCTAGTTCTTGTCATTCCTTGTTCCACTGGTTCTTGTCTAGTTCTTGTCATTCATTGTTCCACTGGTTCTTGTCTAGTTCTTGTCATTCATTGTTCCACTGGTTCTTGTCTAGTTCTTGTCATTCCTTGTTCCACTGGTGCTTGTCTAGTTCTTGTCATTCCTTGTTCCACTGGTTCTTGTCTAGTTCTTGTCATTCCTTGTTCCACTGGTTCTTGTCTAGTTCTTGTCATTCCTTGTTCCACTGGTGCTTGTCTAGTTCTTGTCATTCCTTGTTCCACTGGTTCTTGTCTAGTTCTTGTCATTCCTTGTTCCACTGGTTCTTGTCTAGTTCTTGTCATTCCTTGTTCTACTGGTTCTTGTCTAGTCCTTGTCATTAGTGATTTCACATTCCATGTCTCATTTCATTCGGCCTGTTCCTTCCTAAAGGCAGGCAATTAAAATATTTCCATCCTTTTTTTTTTTTTTGTCAGATTTTTTCTTGAAGTGCTGTTGGTAGTTCTGCCTTGTTATTTCTTAGACTAGATGTTGTCAAACCACAATCTTTCTCTTTATTGCATAGTAGAGCTGCTGCCGATTTGATAATGATGTTTTTTATGTCGCAGTGGTTCTGGGGATGTATTCAGATGACTGCCTGCGCCGACGAACAGATTTATGCTGTTGAAAAGGTAATGTTTTAAGCTGTGTTTTATTTATATGTATTTGTTTCTGCCTTTCCTAGTCATGCTGGTATACAGGGAGGGATTTATATGTGTTTGTTTCTGTCTTTCCCAGTCATCCTGGTATACAGGGCGGGTTTCCCTACGTGAAGTAACTGAGGGTAATGAGACTGAGAATTGACCAACTGTTATAAACATAATCACCCGTGTGTTACAGGGGCCCGAAAGGGGAGCAAAGAATAGTAACACTGTTCCCTGCCATACATGTCGTAGAAAGCGATTAAGGAGGGTTGGGCATGGGGCTGGTTACCCCATCCTGTAAAAAATTTTAACAAACATGGACAAGTCAATTAAGGAAAATAAAACACAGCCATCCAAGACAGGGGAAGGTCCTCTCGCAGGGAGGCGTATGATGCAACACAGAGAAAGCCGAAAGGAGTCTGTGTTACTGACTAACCTTCTTTCTTCTAGGAGAACTTCCAGATTTGGCACCTGGAATGTTCGGACATTAAACGAACAAGGGAAAGTGGCACAAGTAGCAGCAGAAATGAGGGAATATAAAATCGAGGTTCTGGGACTGTGTGAAACAAAGTGGAAGGGGGTAGACAAGAAGAAACTCATCACAGGTGAATTGGTGCTGTCCTCATGACATGAAGACGAAAGTTAACACCACAGTGAAGGGGTAGCTCTTATGTTATCTAAAGAAGCACAGAAAGCACTCATTGAATGGGAAGCTGTTGGACCCAGAATAATAACAGCTACTTTTAAAACAGCTAAAAAGAAAATAAATGTAAATGTCATCCAATGTTATGCACCAACTAATGACAAAGAAGAGTCTGTGAAAGAAGCATTTTATACTAGACTACTACAGGAAATTATGGAAAAAGTAAAAAGAAGAGACATCACAATTTTGATGGGTGACATGAATGCAAAGATTGGTACAGTCAACACCGGCTTTAAAGAAGTCATGGGAAAACATGGGCAAGGAATAATGGATGAGAATGGGGAACTATTCTCAAACTTCTGTGCTTCAAATCAACTGGCTATAGGAGGAAGCATGTTTCCACATAAGAGAATACACAAGGCAACATGGATATCACCAGACCATAGAACAGAAAATCAGATTGATCATATATGCATAAACAAGAAGTTTAGATCATCATTGCAGGATGTAAAGGTATATAGAGGAGCAGATGTGGCATCAGATCACCACCTTCTGATAACCAAAGTAAAAATGAAACTCAAGAGATATGCAACATTGCAAAATTATAGACAACAATTTAATGTAGGACATTCAAGAAACAAGAGACAAATTTGCGGTCACAGTATCCAACAAATTCCAAGTGCTCCAACAGCTGGAAGATGTAGAGAATACAGAAGCCTATTGGCAGCAGGTCAAAACTGTATGGAATGAGACATGTGAAGAAATACTGGGGAAAAGGGAAAGACAACAAAAAGCATGGATAACAACAGAAACCATCTATAAGATAAAAGACAGAAAAAACAAGAAAGCAGATTTAAACACAAACAAAACCAGAAGTTCCAAAGCCAAGGCTCAAGAAGTGTACACAGGAGCAAACAAAGAAGTAAAAAGAAGTATCAAAAGAGACAAGAGGAAGTATATTGAGGAGTTGGCAAGAGAGGCAGAAGATGCTGCAGCCAAAGGAAATATGAGAGAACTGTATAACAGCACAAAGAAGCTAACAGGGAAATACAAGCAAACAAGTTGCCTCATAAAAGACAAGAATGGAAAACTGCTCAGCAATATACAAGAGCAAATGAAGAGGTGGACAGAGTATTTTGAGGACCTTCTCAATAGACCAGCTCCACAAAACCCCCTGGACATCCACCCAGCAGAAGAGCTACAAATTAACAGTGAAAGACCAACGAAGGAAAAAATAAAGAAAGCCATGGAGCTTCTGAGAGATGGAAAAGCGTCTGGACCTGATGGCATTCCAGCATAGGCCATCAAAGCAGATATCGACACGGCTACCGAGATGTTATATAAAGTACTTGGTAAAGTCTGGGAAAAGGAAGAGATACCAGCAGAATGGAAGGAAGGATATCTGGTTAAGTTGCCTAAGAAGGGAAATTTACAAGAGTGAGGAATAATGTTACTATCAGTGCCAGGAAAAATATTAAACAGGATTATCCTTGAGAGATTAAAAGAGTCCATAGACAAGAAACTGAGAGATGAACAAGCAGGTTTTCGACAAAACAGATCCTGTACAGACCAGATAGCCACTTTGAGAATAATAGTTGAACAAAGTCTGGAATGGAATTCACCACTATACATCGGATTTGTGGACTACGAAAAGGCATATGACAGTGTAGACAGAGAATCACTTTGGAAATTGATAAGGCATTATGGAGTTCCCCTGAAGATCATTAATTTAATAAAGAAAACATATGAAGACATGACATGCAGAGTTCTTCATGAAGGACAGCTTACAGAACCGTTTGGGATAAGAACAGGAGTGTGACAGGGATGCCTCTTGTCTCCATCTCTTTTCTTATTAGCAATAGACTGGGTTATGAGAACATCGTCAACACACAACAGAAATGGAATCCTCTGACTAAGCAGTTGGATGATCTGGATTTTGCTGATGACTTGGCTCTTCTGTCCCATAACCATAATCAGATGCAGGACAAATTGAAAACACTCGAGAGGTCACAGCAATTGGGTCTGAAAATACACAGGGAAAAGACAAAAATAATGAGAATAAATGCAGGTAATGATAACAGGGTTGAACTTGAAGAAACACCAATACAAGATGTAGAATTGTATACATATCTTGGCAGCAATATAGACAAAGTTGGAGGGACAGACAGTGATATCAAAATAAGAATACAAAAAGCAAGAGGAGCTTTTATTGTATTGGGAAATATATGGAGATCAAGAGAAATCGGATCCAACACAAAAATAAGAATTTTCAACTCATATGTGAAGTCAGTCCTATTGTATGGCTCTGAGACATGGAGAACAACAAAGACAACAACCAAAAAGCTACAGATTTTCATAAATGGGTGCTTGCGTAGAATAGAGGGATTAAAATGGTATGACAAGGTTACCAACGTGGAACTGATGACAAGAACTAGACAAGTGCCAGTGGAACAAGAGATGAGAAGAAGGCGATGGATAGGACACACACTGAGGAAACCTGTTGATAGCATTACAAGGCAGTCCTTGTTCTGGAACCCCAGGGCAAGAGAGGTAGAGGTAGACCAAGAAGCACATGGAGAAGAGAGCTGGAAACAGGTGAAAATGATAAGGAGAACGTGGAAAGAACTTGAGATGATGGCACGTGACAGGAGGACTTGGCATGTGTTTGTTGAAGGCCTATGGGAGTGGAGGGTTATGAATATAAACATACTGCAGAAACTACTCATCCATTAGTTTATTAAAACCAGGGCTGAGATTGAATTAAAAAAAATCTGAATTGATTAATTGAATTTCATCAATAGAAGATTAGTCGATCAGTTTAGAATAATTTGATCAATTATAAAAAATCATAAATAATTTTTGGTTTCAAATGACCTTGAACTTTGTTTATTTTACTTGTTACAAGAACCCAGACCTAAGGGTCTTTTACGTTTGGACATGCGCCCTAATATAACCAACTAGGTTGAACGGGACACGCCTCGCCAAAATGAGGCAAAACTTTATTTTTAAAAAAAACAACAAAACTTGTTACAAGAGAACATTGTCCTGAAAATAAAATGAAAATACTGAACAGTTACAACCAAACAATTTATTATTATTGACCATACTTGCCAAATTCCATATCACAAACCTCTAACATAGCAAATGTGCTTGCAAAATACATAAACATTGTTAAAAATGTAATAATTGTTTTAAATTTATTTTATCAATTAATCAAGTTAAAAAATTTAACCGATTAATCTATTACTTAGTCGTTAAAGGTCCCAGCTCTAATGTAAACAAATTGTTTTGTATTGCTGTGTTTATATTGTTATATATGAATGTTATATCATAAGAGTGCCAATCGATTTGTATTTGTCAGTTTCACATAGGGATAACAAGATTTTGGTTGCTCTGTTTAACCAGGGTGGCCATAGCGCTGCGCCAGAGTGTGGTGCAGCTCTCATTTCGGACCTGAAATTATGTCAAAATAATAGCTGAATAATATATAAAAAAAAAGATTATTTTGTATTTTTACCATAGAGATGTTTAAAAAAAGTTTACTAGGCAGGTGAGATGAAAGTTACACACATTTTTAAGAGAAATTTAAAAAATTTATTTTAATATATAAATCATGTCTAAAAGTGCTGTCAGAATGTAACTGTTGCACACCTTTGATGTTTACAAAAATATATGGATTGCTGTTTCCGAAATTTCTTCTAGTATTGTGACTTCCTAGGGTCGCCTAGTTGGCTAACTCTGCTGTTTAAGTTGTTTCAGAGGCTTAGAAATGAAAGAAGTCATAAATGAGTTATTTCTTTTAATCATTTTGTCTTATATTTTTAATTGATCATTTGTTGTCTCAGATATCAACCCCAGCGAGATACATACGGTCGAACCACTCCATGGCTAAAACTCGTAAACGGAAAAGACTGCAAGAACTGGTTGCAGAAACGGAGGGCTCTCCATTTATGGTGTACAAACGGCGGTCATCCTCGACTGACATCAGCGCCACCTCTATGAGTCCAGACTCATTTCTGGATGTCACATACACGCCAGACAAGTCGGATACTCACTTAGGTACAGATGTAGCTGATGTGGACTGCTTGACATTTTTTGCCTCTCTTGTCATGCATTCTTCAGCATCTCTTGCTTATAATTATTAGAGAGCGTAGCAAATTTTATAGTGTTTTCATCTGTGCTCAGGATACTCACTTGGGTACAGATGTAGTTGATGTAGAATACTTGACCTTTCTGCCTCTCTTGTCATTCATTCTTCAGCATCTCTTGCATATAATTTTTAGAGAACATGGTAAATGTTAAAGTGTTATCCTTTATACTCATGCTTCATTCATTCATTTCCTTTTTGTCTCCTTTAGAAGCATGGAACCACCGCTCCAACTGTCTCCCTTATAGGAAGCCTACATCAAAGCTCCTGTGCTCTTTCCTTTGGCAGTTATTTCTGTAGCAATGTTGATTCACACGATGAGGTTGCTAGCCCCAAACACAGCCTCATTTTTGGTTGATTCATTTTCTTTTTCTCTTTAGAAGCATGGAACCACCACTCCAACTGTCTCCCTTGTAGGAAGCCTACATCAAAGCTCCTGTGCTCTTTTCTTTGGCAATTGTTTCTGAAGCAATGTTGATTCACATGATGATGTTGCCAGCCCCCTAACACAGCCTCATTTTGGTTGATTCTTACGACATACCTGATAGAGCAGTAGATCTGTTCTTTCTTTATTCTCTCAAGAGATTCCCTGGAACTGCGTGGCACGTTAATTCTCTTGGTCCCTGTATAAAACACAGTAAGAGAAGATTACCACATGTCAGATAAATGCTATGTGTCACCATAAAAGTTGAGAAATGAGGAGAATAGGGTGTTGATGGGAACTAGAGGTATGCAGAGACAGGGAATAAAATTGTATGGGCATGTCAGAATTCAACACAATCGTTCAGCTACAGAAGATCTTGCTACAGGACAATGAGATGCCCGAGAGGAAGCATTGTAGAGTGTGTTATGGGAAACTATGAAGAAATGTGGCATGACGACTGTTTTATGGAAAACTGAAGAATTATGGCTGTTATGGAAAACTGAAGAAATATGGCATGACGCTAGTCAGATCAACACACCTTATACAAAATTGAGAAGTGCTTCTGTTCATAACACTAAATGGCAGAACATGGACAGAATAAATGAAATGAGAATTGAATATATTGGGGTTTGCTCATTCTTAATATCAATGACTTGTGATCCACTTCTTCTGTTGTTGAATTCCTTTTGAGGTATAGAGCACTCAGTATTTTTACCTGTTTTAAGCCAGCTCCATTCATTCTACATGATGGCACGTGACAGGAGGACTTGGCATGTATTAGTTGAAGGCCAATGCTCCTTTGGGAGTGGAGGGTTATGAATGAATTCATTCTACAATATTTTGTTTTTTCTTTTCTCCCTGTGTTAAGGTTCTTTATGCTTGTCTAGCCACCCTGTTATTCTATACTGTCTTTAAGGGTTTTATCTTATGACCACAAGATGGTGTTTTTGTGCAATCTTAACATGAGCCCAAATCATTTCCATGTTCTATCCCCATGCCAACTTTTAAGTTACCTATTTAGGTCAGTAATTAATTAAACATTTACTATCTTCTAGTATCTTTATGCCTAACTTTAGCTTATCAATTTCTTGGCACTCTGCATTATTACTTTATTTTGATGTTGATTTGCCGTCAACTCTTCCTTCTGTTATGGTCTTTGGTAAGTGTTATATCTTTTTAAATGGCTAAAATATTTTAGCTGTCTAATTTTGATCTCCTTCATTAATTCTTTTTTCATTTCTAAACTTTCTATGACAGATTTATTTTCTTCTCTTTCCATGAGACACACCCCATTTCTCTATTCAGTATATCCACATCTATGTGGCCTAAATTCTTTCTTTCAATTGCTTGTTTATTGCCCATGTATCTACATCATACAATAATGAAGAGTATACATATCATTTGATTATTCTCAGTTTCAATTTGTGAGTTAGTTGTTTAGCTGTCTATATCTGTCTCATGTTGTTGTTGTGGCCATTCCTATTCTCTTCTTGTAAATAAATACAGGGGCTGTGTATATAATTCTGTCTAAAATTCTTGTCCTTGTCATCTGTTTATAGCTGTGACTGATGAAAGGTGAACCATGAAACGTCCCATGTTTCCTGTGTACCATTAATTTATAAAACTGACTCCATACCATTTTATTTTTTAAATTTATATATCTATTCTCTTCTTGATTTGTTTCACATTTGCCATCTTCTGTTATTATATGACCAAGATATGAAAAGCTTGTTCCAGGATTTTCCCATTTATTCTTATCTTTAATGTTGGCTCATCATCTGTTTTGTTAATTATCACGGTTTTTATTTTCTCAGTGTTGATGTACAACCTATATTCATGACTAATACTGTTTACTTGAATAGTTTTTTATACATGTGTTTGAAGTCATTGTATTAACTGAACTTTGCTGTACCATAGCTGAGCTGAAATTGGAAAACAGAGATGAGACCACACAGAGCAACCTAGTGAAGCTCAGCAAGCGACAGATGGTAGTGATGGAGCTGCTGCAGACAGAGCAGAACTATGTTGGAATTTTACACACTATTTTAAATGTAGGTGGTTGTGTTCGTCTGTCTCAGTGCCTTCTTTCTCCCTTCCATCAGCACTACCCCTTTCTCTCACATCTATGACTTCGTTGCTGTTTTCCATTTCTGACCATTAGAAGCATTGTCTAAATAAACTGTGCTTAATAGCTATCAGTATTTCAAAAGATTTGTAATAAAGGGGATCCCATCCTATTTGCAACATTCTGGGCGCTGAAGAGGCTGACAATTTAGCAAAACAAGGTAGAAAGCATTTCAGACGTCTTCTTTGGCCCTTGATCGCTGACTGACAAAGCAATCAGTGACTATCGTGCCTAGTGGCGTCTTGTAGGGTAGCAACAAACTGTCTCCACTTTGCTTGGTCGACAGCCATCCTTTATGTGTTGGCCCAGCTCTGGTTCATGCTTAGCATCTCCGCCTTCACAGTTCTCCGCCAAGGATTTTATCGGGAGCAGGCACAGGAACTAGTCGGAAACAGATCATCCAGGACACCAGAAAAAGTATGCATAATACCAGCTCAACAGAAGTGAACAAGTGGTAATCATCAAACTCCGCACAGGGCACAACAGATTGGGATACCATCTATTCAACAAGCTAAAGATAGAAACTACAGATGCTGCTTCTGCATGAAATTAACTTCTGCTTTATACTTCATTAGACACTTACGGATAAAATATATGATAAGCGCTTAAGCGCCCGATGCTTTTTGTCAATTTGATGTTACATTTTTTTTACTGCAAGCTATAAACTTCTTGAAAAATTATTTTTGGGTTTTTAGTGCATTAAAAGCCTATGTTTAAAATATGTTTTTTTATATTGTTTATTTTCAGTGATACAGTATACTATTGTCTCTTCTAGACTTTGAAAGCCCCATTTGGGTCAGTATATAAACTGTCATTAGTAACAGAACAGCTCTCTGTTTCAGAATGGTAAAACATATGTTATTGATTAATCACTGTTCCCCCATTTCAGACATTTAAAGCACAGATAGAAAAACCTGACCAGTATAATGGGCCAATTCTGGCTCCACAAGATACCAAAATTATATTTGGCAACATTCCGCCTATCTATGAGGCACATTGCAAAATGAGGGACTCTCTGGCATTTCTGATTGAACACTGGTCAGAAAATAATAGTGTTGGGGAGTGTATTTTAAACAGGGTGAGTAGCTGTTGAGGTATTTTTGTTGTGAATTGTTATTTTTTGTCTCTTCTTGTGTGGGGAAGGATGTGTACTTGGTTTGTGGCCATCATTGCCTTTGAGAAGTGGTGCTTCTTTGAGGAAAGTATTGATTATTTTCTTTCCTTATCTTTTTTAATATGTGCTCTTTATATCAGCTTTTATCTTTTTTCCCCTTCAGTTTTATTTTTACTCTTTTATCAGCTGTTACCTTTTTTCCCCTCCAGTTTATTTGTTCTCTTTTATCAGCTTTTATTTTTATTCCCCTCCTTTTTTTTTTTTTTTTTTTTTTAAAAATAAAATTTTGCTTTGTTTTGGCGTTCAACCCAGTCGGTTATATCAGGGCGCATGTCCAAATATAAAAGACCTCTAGGTCTGGAGATTCCCTTCCAGTTTATTTGTTCTCTTTTATCAGGTTTTATCTTTATTCCCCTCCAGTTTATTTTTATCCTTTTATCAGCTATTATCTTTTTCCTCTCCAGTTTATTTGTGCTCTTTTATCAGCTTTTATCTTTTTTCTACAGTTTATTTGTACTCTTGTATCAGTTTTATTTTTATCCTCCAGTTTATTTGTACTCTTTTATCAGTTTTATTTTTCCCTTCCAGTTTATTTGTACTCTTTTATCAGATTATCCCCCTTCAGTTAATTTGTACTCTTTTATCAGATTATCCCCCTTCAGTTAATTTGTACTCTTTTATCAGATTATCCCCCTTCAGTTATGTTGTACTCTTTTATCAGATTATCCCCCTTCAGTTTATTTGTACACTTTTATCAGCTTTTTCAGTTTAATTGTGCTCTTTTATCAGCTTTTTTGTTTTCCCCATTTCAGATTATTTGTGCTCTTTTAACAGCTTGTATCTAATTAATTTTTTTTTCAAATTTGTTTGTGCTCTTTTATCAGTTATTTCCTTTTTCCTTCAATTATTGTTCTCATTTGTCAGCATTGATTATTTTCCCTCCATTTTATGTATGTACCTTTATCAGCCTTTGTGTTTGTTCTGTTAAATGTTGATAATTGTTTTACACATTTTGTTTTTGCTGTTTATAATATTTTGATGACTGTTTTATATTCCAGGCGGATGAACTGATGAAGGCCTATCCTCCTTTTGTTAACTTCTTTGAGAAAACAAAGGAAACAATACAGAGGTGTGATGGTTCAAACCCTCGATTTCATGCATTTTTAAAGGTGGGTAGTCAATCATTTCCCATCTGTAGCTGGTCCCCTTGCAAGAAGTCTGCACCAAAACATTTATGTTCTCTTGCTGTGATGTTTTCTCTAGCAAATTGTTTAACTTGATGAAGCTGCCACCCCCGTGAATGAGCTCAAATTAGTCACCCCTTATGATATGGGAAACATATGGAGATTGAGAGAATTCAAGTCCAACACGTATGTCAAGCCAGTCCTATTGTCTGGCTGTGAAACGTGGAGAACAACAAAAACAACTACCAGATAAATAGCATTTATAAATGGCTGCTTGCATAAAATAGAAGGATTAAAGTGGTATGGCAAGGTCACTAATGTGGAACTGATGACAAGAACCAGACAAGTGGCAGTAGAACAAGAGTTGAGAAGAAGAAGCTGGCGATGGATAGGACGCACATTGAGTAAATCTAGTGATAACATTAGAAGGCAGTTCTTGTTCTGAATTCCGCAAGGAAAGATAAAGACCCAAAAACACGTGGAGAAGAGAACTGGAGACAGAAGTGAAAATGATGAGGAAGATGTAGAAAGAACTTGAGCTGATGTCACATGACAGGAAAACTTGAGCTGATGGCACGTGACAGGAGGACTTGAGCTGATGGCACGTGACAGGAGGACTTGAGCTGATGGCACGTGACAGGAGGACTTGAGCTGATGGCATGTGACAGGAGGACTTGATCTGATGGCGTGTGACAGGAGGACTTGAGCTGATGGCAGGTGACAGGAGGACTTGAGCTGGTGACAGGAGGACTTGAGCTGATGGCAGGTGACAGGAGGACTTGAGCTGATGGCACATGACAAGAGGTCTTGAGCTGATGGCAGGTGACAGGAGGACTTGAGCTGATGGCAGGTGACAGGAGGACTTGAGCTGATGGCAGGTGACAGGAGGACTTGAGCTGATGGCAGGTGACAGGAGGACTTGAGCTGATGGCACGTGACAGGAGGACTTGAGCTGATGGCACGTGACAGGAAGACTTGAGCTGATGGCACGTGACAGGAAGACTTGAGCTGATGGCACGTGACAGGAGGACTTGAGCTGATGGCACGTGACAGGAAGACTTTGCTTGTGTTTGTTGAAGGCCTATTCTTCTTGGGGAGATAAAAGGGTATTAACTTACGATATGCTTGAGACAGCAGTAGGTATATGCTTTTTGTCTTGTCCCTGGGTGCTACAGGGGACAGAGGCATGCAGTGACTGTTCTTCCTTTCTTTTCTCTACTGCTTATGCCATGTGCAGTTACCGGTGGGATTATTGGTGTCCAGTGCAGATACTGTGGCCTGGTGGTGTGCTATGTGTGTGCAGACATCTGCATGTGTGAGTATGCGTGCTTTCACAAACATGGAACCATCAGGGATAGGGAAGGAAGAAAAGGTCAAGGATCATGTAAGAAAGAGATGCTGGTAGAACTGAAGAATGGAGGATCATCATTACCTTCAGATCCCCAGGAGCGTACACCTTTAACAGCTCAGTCCTTCTCGCCCGTGCCATCAGCATAAGACCTTTCCATATCTTCCTCGTCCCTGTCATTCTTGCCGGGAGATTTTCTTAGATGATAAAAGAGTCAGCAGTCCTAGTTTCCTTGGGGCTTTCTCTGGGTTGCTTCATAAGCCTCCTGACGTGAGGACCTTCTCACTTGGATGGCTGAGTTAAGTTGTTTTCTTTATTTCTTCTTCTTCTTCATACACTCTTAGACATCTGCTTCAATGTTTTCAAAGAAAGCAGAAGACAGCTTGAGGCTATTTGCATCTCAGTAGGGTTTTCCACGAATGGTGCTGATGATGGCCATATGCGCTTTCTCTGTTCCGCATATGTTGGGCATCTTTAAAGCAGATGTTCAGCAGTCATTTTATCGGAGTCACAGTTATACTCATCGGTAGTTCCTATCTTTAGCTTGTTGAATTGATGGTATCCCAATCTGTTGTGGCTTGTTCAGAGTCTGAAGATTACCACTTATTCTCTTCTGTTGAGCTAGTATAGTATGCATCATTTTGTGTGTGACCTGGATGCTCTACATCCCATTTGTTCTTGTATCTGATTCTGATAAAACTCTTTGCCTCCTCGAAAGTTATGCTTGCATTAGGCTGAGGTAGCTTTCTACCTTCCTTTGCCAATCTACCAGCCTCTTAATTACCGGGGATGTTGTAATGAAATGGGATCTATTGGATCACAACTCTTTTGTGAATTGCTGACATAGTTTGTGGAGCACTACTCTTTAGTCGGGAGCCGTGGTGGCGCAGTGGTTAGTGCACTGGCTTCCTAGCTTGGTGGTCCATGGTTCGATCCCCAGTTGAGGTGGGATATTTTTAGACCGCAAACGGCTCCGGGGTCGACCCAGCCTCAAAAATTGGGTACCAGAGCAACTCTGGGAAGGTTAAGGCGGCCGGCGTGATGCTGACCACATCACCCCTAGTGTGCCGGTGGTCAAGAAAATATGGGCCCAACACCATATTCCTAATATGCCTCAATGGGGCGTTTAACAGGATCCTTGACCTTTTACTCATAAGTCATCCTGGTCTGGATTATTCTGGATTTTCAACGTTGTAATTACTCAGTGCATCAATGAAGAAAGCAACTTGTCTGTCTGTGCTGCAGTCTTCAAGGCGTCTGCCTCTGCTCTCAAGTTACTTGAGAATTATCCTGTTGCCACTGACAGCCTTTTTTTGTGTGCACTAGTGCTTAAGGTCAGAAATACACTTCCACCTCCATTTTCTGTTGCATTTGTTGCTGATCCATCAGTGTATACATGGGTCCAGGTGTTTCTTTATGTATATTGTTGGTATGGATTTTCTCTCTGTTGCAGCCTGGCTCTTCTTTCTTTCAATTCCAAGAAGGTTTTCTACCATTTCAGGGAAATGATGTTGTTTCCAAACTGGATGCTTGTGTGCAGTGTAGATGGGTTTAATAGTTGATATTGCTTTTGTGGAATTCTTCTTTATTTGACTTGTCTACTGTGTTGGTGAAGTTTATGTGGCTTCAAGTTTCTACAGGATTGATTAGCTGGGCCCCATGCCCAACCGTCCTTAGCTGCCTTCTGTGACATGCTTGGTAGATTACTGTGTTACCATTCTTTGCTCCCCTTTTGGGCTGGTATCACACGGTATAGAATGGAGGATACACCTGGGAGAAAGAGTGAGGCTGAGAGTGTGAGATAAAGGATATGTATGAGATGAAGGATATGTGTGAGATGAAGGATATGTGTGAGATGAAGGATATGTGTGAGATGAAGGATATGTGTGAAGATTAGTTACTGTCCCCAAGGGAGCAAAGGACGCACCCAAGGGAGCAAATGATGCACACAAGGGAGCAAGTGATGCACCCAATGGAGCAAGTGATGCACCCAATGGAGCAAAGGATGCACCCAAGGGAGCAAATGATGCACCCAAGGGAGCAAAGGATGCACCCAAGGGAGCAAAGGATGCACCCAAGGGAGCAAAGGATGCACCCAAGGGAGCAAAGGATGCACCCAAGGGAGCAAAGGATGCACCCAAGGGAGCAAGTGATGCACCCAATGGAGCAAAGGATGCACCCAAGGGAGCAAAGGATGCACCCAAGGGAGCAAGTGATGCACCCAAGGGAGCAAGTGATGCACCCAAGGGAGCAAGTGATGCACCCAAGGGAGCAAGTGATGCACCCAAGGGAGCAAAGGACATTGACTGGCCAACGAACGTTGTGATATATCAGCTTCTAATCTTACCATTTTCAGTTGTGCATAAGTAAACCAGAGTGTGGTAGACAGTCGCTGCAAGAGTTGCTTATACGTCCAGTACAGAGATTACCTAGCGTTGTTTTATTACTACAAGGTAGGTACTTTCTCTCTATCGGTTTAAAATTCTGTTACCTTGAGACTGTGAATGCTGAACTTTTGGTTAAAACGGAGCTGAGACATCGAGGCTTACAATAAAACTAGTATGCTTCAAGGTGGAAGAGGAGGCAAATACAACCAAAATTTTATAAATTGATCATCATTATACATTACCCTCCGACCCCATAAGCTTCCAACAATCCCATGCCAAGTCCTGTCCTGTTCCATCCGTTAATGGTTGTTTCATGTTTTCATCATCCCATTCATTTATGTCTCCGTTTCTCTTCTCTGTGTGTTATCTGGTTTCCTATTTCTCTTACCCTGAGGATTTTAGAACAAGTTCTGCTTTGTAAGGCTATCAGCAGGTTTCTCCTGTGTGGTCTGTGCACCACCTGCTTCTTCGTATTCTCATCTTTTGTTCAACCGGCACATGGTTCTTGTCATTAATTCTGCATTGGTGTTTTTTTTTTCATAACATTTCTTGTCTTCTAAGGGATCACCCATTTATTGAAATCTCTTTAAAAAAAAAAAAAAAAAATTTCAAACCCCATTTTGTAGAAACTTAAAGCCACAAAAACGTCAACAATAAAGTGAACAAGTGGGCGATAAGAAATAACTCAACTCAGCCATTCAAGACAGAAGAAGGTCCTCTGGTAAGGGGACTTATGATGCAAGGCTTACATACAACCTATGTTTTTTTTGTTAGATTACAACTTTATCTGCATAAAAAATTCTGGAAAAAAAATTCTTCGGAGAATAAGGCAAACACTGATAAAGAGTGCCATCTTGGAAAAAGACTGGTGATAAAGAGAACTTATCACCAGGGTTGTGGAGTTGGAGTCACGGAGTCGGTCGTTTTTTTAGTGGAAGCAGAGTCATGGATTTGGTCATTATTTAGTGAAGTCGGAGTCATGTTTAGTGGAGTCAGAGTCATATTTAATGGAGTCGGTCATTTTTTAGTGTAGTCGGATAAAAGAAAAAAAGTCCGGACTCCAAATTTTACGCCAAAGACTATTTAAAAATACACTGTAATCGAAGTTGGACTTGTAAAATTGTCAGAGTCTGAATATTTGTTCTCTGACTCCACAACCCTGCTTATCATACGTAGAGGACAGCCAAATATTTGCAGTCAAGACATTATGCCAGAATCCACAGGGGGGCCAGTGGCAAAGAGGAAGGTACAACATGCCAGCAGACTCTGAACACTGGGTCATTGGAATGAATGGAGGGAAAACAAAAGAACCGACTCAGCTGAATGCATTAGAGCAGGGGTCACAACCCAGAAACTTTTGGGATCTACTTAAGTAACATTGAGCACTCTAATGTTTGATTTTAAGCGGTTGGCGAGGGTGATGAGCCATACGAAGAAGAAATCATGTTCCTATCTCAGTAGTTCACAAATATATTTTAGTAGCCAGCTCAAGAGTTTTCATTGGGAATGCGGAAAAAGTACCTTTGATCCCGGGGACACCACAATTTTAAGTGCTGGCGGAAGATGTCGGTCCAAAATTTCCCTAGTTTAAAAAGTCTTTTTTTTTCCCTGCAGTCACCTAAAGATTTACCAAATCATCCACCGGGATCTACCAGTAGACTAGGATCGACTGGTTGCCGACCCCTGCATTAGAGGGTTGCAGTGAGAACCTGCCTTAATCAGGCGTGAAGAGGATTAAGTCAAATCACTTGAGTCTTGCTATCTCACAATCTCAATGTTCTCACTGATATCACCTTCACAATGCAGCTTAGCATGTGTAAAGAGTGATTCTGACATTACCATGGTTGATACTAAGACCCAGACAAGTACTACTGGAACAACAAATGGGAAAAAGATGCTGGAGATGGAAAGGACACATACTGAGGAAACCTGTTGATAGCAATATGAGGCAGTCCTTGTTTCTCAAATCCCCAAGGTAGAGGGAGACCAAGGAGGACATGGAAAAGAGAACTGGAGACACGTGAAGGGGATGGAGAAGACATAGAAAGACCTTGACCTGATGGCATGGGACAGGAAGACTTGGTATGAGTTTTTTGAAGTCCTAGGCTCCTTGGGGAACTGAAAAGTGGTGAAGATGATGATGACATGGTTGATGTTATATCATGAGGCAACTAATATGAGACATTACAT
Organism: Oreohelix idahoensis; assembly: GCA_024509875.1. Taxonomy (NCBI): domain Eukaryota; kingdom Metazoa; phylum Mollusca; class Gastropoda; order Stylommatophora; family Oreohelicidae; genus Oreohelix; species Oreohelix idahoensis. Next base: position 154,287 of record JAMPIV010015507.1, read on the forward strand.
GACGTTGGCAACCTCATCATGTAAAACAAATTGTTACAGGAACCACCACTGCATTGTGTGGTTGGTTGCCCAGATGGTATCTAAGTCTGCATTGGCCGTTTCTCTGTGTGGTTGGTTGCCCAGATGGTATCTAAGTCTGCATTGGCCGGTTCTCTGTGTGGTTGGTTGCCCAGATGGTATCTAAGTCTGCATTGGCCGGTTCTCTCTGTGGTTTGTTGCCAAGATGGTATCTAAGTCTGCATTGGCTGGTTCTCTGTGTGGTTTGTTGCCAAGATGGAATCTAAGTCTGCATTGGCCCAGATGGTATCTACGTTTGCATTTGCCGTTTCTCTGTGTGATTTGTTGCCCAGATGGTATCTAAGTCTGCATTGGCCAGTTCTCTGTCTGAAAATAATCACTTGATCTTGTGTTAAGGAGTTGTAATGGTTTGTTATATCTGGTTCTGGGCATTCTCAGTGTCATGTTATTTTTGACTATTGCATTTGTATCTTCAAATGGTGGTGTAGTTTGATGCTTGTAGTGTCAGGCACAAGATTCATACAGGATCACTGCAAGTGAAAACTGTATTGATGGCCTATTCCTTTCACAGTTGTTTCAAATCTCAGACGAGCCCCCAATTTTACGGCTCGTTCTAGTCTAGAATAGAGCATACTTTTGGCTACATTTTCTAAGGGACGATTACATCATTCAGGTTCACACCAAATCGACTTAAGTTAATGTGTTACAAGTAGTTGGAATGATGGAACAAACTCTGTGGTTCAGTCTCCAGCATCATATATTATATGCAACACACGGGTAGTGATTCATCATTTACAATAACAGCTGCCAGGTAACCAATCCACTGTTGCCAACTCACATAGAAGACGATGTATTATACAACAAAAATAACCTCTCGTGACATCTCCCACAGTCGAACAACTACCAATTATATTTCCAATCAGACATCGGCAGAACATCACAGCAGGAACCACTACAACAACCAACCTGCTCGTCTGATAACCAACATTCAATTACCCTGACACTAGTCTTTCAACCAGTGACCATTTCTCAGTTCACTCATATTTTGACCAATTAACACAACAAACTGACCAATGAACAGAACTCACAACAAACTGACCAATGAACAGAACTCACAACAAACTGACCAATGAACAGAACTCACAACAAACTGACCAATGAACAGAACTCACAACAAACTGACCAATGAACAGAACTCACAACAAACTGACCAATGAACAAACTCACAACAAACTGACCAATGAACAGAACTCACAACAAACTGACCAATGAACAGAACTCACAACAAACTGACCAATGAACAGAACTGCCACAAACCAATCCACTGAACAGAACTCACAACAAACTGACCAATGAACAGAACTCACAACAAACTGACCAATGAACAGAACTCACAACAAACTGACCAATGAACAGAACTCACAACAAACTGACCAATGAACAGAACTCACAACAAACTGACCAATGAACAGAACTCACAACAAACTGACCAATGAACAGAACTCACAACAAACTGACCAATGAACAGAACTCACAACAAACTGACCAATGAACAGAACTCACAACAAACTGACCAATGACAAGTTGTACCACACTTTAAAAATCCATGATTATTCTGAGCTCTTAGTCATCTTCCAACTATTCAGATAAACATGCTCACAGTGGAGCATCTATCATAAACAACAATCTATCTTCTAAGTAAAAATGCCTTCGACAGTGATACTTTTTGTTTTCCCAGCCGTCGTTCACTGCTTCTTTTGACTTTACTTTTTCCTGTTGGCACTATGTCTTCCAGACACTCAGTTGTAGATATCAGGCCAATAAGATCAGTTAGCAAGTCAAGTAACATATTTAACAAGTCATTAATTGTGATGTTTGTGACTAGCTTAACTTTGGTCATCTTGACAGACTTACTCAAACGGACAGAACCAAACAATCCGGACAAGGTCAAGTTGGAAATGGCAATCGAAAAGGTTAAAACTGTTATGACGTGAGTATTATCTGGCCATAATTATTAATTGTAGTTAATTGTAATTAACGAGTAGTAGTAGCCCATTCAGTCATGACTGACTATGGGAATGCACCCCTGAGGTGATAGCCCTCATCTGGTTCTTTTACCACATGTTCTTTTCTCTTCTGCTTGTTGTGAAAGCTTCTTTTCACCCAATCTGAAGTGGTGACATAGGGAGCATCTCTACTTGGTATGATTGGCAGCTTCATCCTCTCAGGCTGCTGGATTTATGTCCAGTGCCTTCATATAATTAACCAGATTAAATAAAATTCTTAACTCTTAATATTCGACCGGCCTGTAAGGTAGGCCAACGATCGATCCTTGTTTTACTGCTGGCCTACCTAATAGGCCGGTCGGTGTCCATGTCAAATTTTTTTGCACTCATTACTGCATATGTTGCATGCATGTTTAACACCACTTAACAATTAAGTTAAGTGCATGTCATAGATGTTTCATTTCTCTACATTTTATGTTATCATTATAAATAAATTATTTCATGCAAAATCAGTGAAGTCTAAAAATGTACTCTCTGAAATCAGCTCGTAAAAACGCAGTATATGAGCACATATATTAAGAGTTAACCAAGAGCTTGCAGACTTTCATAAATGGAAGGATTTTTGTTCGTCTTCTGTGTTCGTCCTGAAAAGGACGTTTGTTACGTTGTGTTGCCGTTTATAGCAAAGCTGCGACATTTTGTGTTTTTCGGCCCGCGACATTCGTTTTCAGTATGGCATTTTTGGGACCGGGTTAGCCTTCCCTCTCTGATCCCTACTCTCTCAGCCAGACTGCAGTGATGCAGCTGTTTTCAGGACCGCCACTTGGAGGTGGAGTAGGGTCTTGGTCAGCTCTGGTTTGCTGACACAAGCAGTCAAGCTATGGGTCGCTGACTGCATTTATCACTGTTGCTGCATCTTCGGTCCCTAAATGGAAGGATTGATATCAGCAATCATAAATGGAAGGATTGATATGGGCAATCATAAATGGAAGGATTGATGTGGGTAATCATAAATGGAAGGATTGATATGGGCGAGATCACTACTGCGGAACTGATTGGAAGAACTAAATAAACGCCAGTGGAACAGGAAGTGAGGAGAAGATGCTGGTGTGGGATAGGGCACACCTGGAGCACACCTGTTGATAGCATTATGTAGAATTGGAGACAAAATTAACAAGCATAAAGAGGCCGTGGAAGGAGCTTGAACATATGCACAAGGCAAGAGATCTCGGTTTGCACGGACTGAAGGCCAATGCTCCACATGGATCAAGGGTAATGATGACTCACAGTATGTTTTATGACACCCTTGAGCCACCCTGCTTTGTAGGGAGCATTTTGTGCAGGATCAGCGCAGAAAAGCGTATGTGGTGTTTTTCTGTGAACACGACGCACTTGATCAGTGATCCGGTTGTGGATTGGTCAGTGTGGTAGGACAAAAGAGGCTTCTGGCGGTAAGGAGCATTGTGGGTGCTGTTTTCATTTTGACTGGACGTATCGTCCGTTTCATCTAATGGATAAAATTGTACATTAAATTGTCTGAGACTGAAACCTATGTATCTTCAGTTTGTGGGCTGTGATATCATTAGATGAGTACGTGGGCTGTCACAGAGGTTGAGGTCAAAATATCAAAATAAAGATGGAGTAGGACAATTTGGTTTAGAAAATGTGCAAAGGGTATTTGACTTCTTCTTTCGTTCGCTTGAAATATATTGTCTATATCTGCAATGTTGTTTCTTGTATAAACTTCACTGTCTTTTGTAGTTCATACAGAGGTGCGTATAGTTTTCCTTCCAGTGTTGTTTCTCTGGGCCAGTGGGTTTGCCTCAATATATCATATTCGGGGCAATCTTGAAGTACGTGCTCCGCAGTCTGGAGTGCCTGTCCACATGTACACATGGCTGAATTGCCAATCTTGAATTTTGTATACACGTGGCTGCGGAGTCGGTTGTGTCCTGTTCTGAGGCACAGAATGACAATTTGTTCTGATCTGTTCATAGCTTGGTAGTCATCCTGTGTTGGTGTTGGTGGCTTTCTAATTGATTTGATCATCTTTTTCTTTTGATGGTACGTAACTGGTACATCCGGTTGCACGTCTGCAGCACCTTCTTTAGCCAATCCGTCCGCTCTCTCGTTTCCTGGTATTCCACAATGAGACGGTATCCACTGCATGGCGACCCTGCGCTGGTTGCTCAGTTCAGAAAGTAGGGTTTGTATACCTGGCAATTTTCTGGACTGAAGTGCTTGGAGTGCTGATCTTGCATCTGTCAGGAATACTACAGGCTGTGGACCGAGATTGGTGTTCAACAGTTTCTCAGTTGCCACCTTGATTGCCTGGATTTCTGCATCACAGTTGTTACAGAATTTCCCCATTGGTACTCTGACCGTATCCCTAGTGTTGTTTGGGTATTCTGTGCACACTCCTGCTCCTCCATTCTTGACTGCATTCTGTGCTGACCCATCCGTGTATACTCGGACCCAGAGGTCCTGTGGGTATTCATCATCCAGGAAACTAAGAGTGACTGTCCTACGTTGCACGCTGTTCTGTTCATCCCTGTCGAATATTCCTTTCACTTTTGTCGGGATGTGTACTGGTAGTCCAGGCTCCTCTCTCCAAGGGGTTTGTTCTGGCACAGACTTTAGGGAGCTGTTAACTTCAGGCAGGTCTGAGGTTTGTCTACGAAATCGTTTGGCCTGGTGAATAAAGCTGCTTCTTTTCAATCGCCCCATTGCTAGGTTTTGGAATCTGTCTTTCATTGGATGGCTTGGCATACAGAGTAACTTTTCTGCCTGTGTTAGCACCTTCGTGTCTCTGCGTTCTCTCAGTGCTTGTATCCTCCCCATTTTCTCCATCTCCACTACAGGCGTTCATTTCATTGCCCCCGTGATGACCCTAAGCGCCTGGTTTTGCACCTTATCTAGCTCTTGTAATGTGGTGTTTGATGCTGGACACCACGCAGCTGACCCATATTCCAGGTGTGGTCGTATGCCCTGCTGGTAAACTTTACTAAGTATTTTCCCACTGGCTCCCCATGTGGTTCCACTTAGTTTTCTCAGGATGGCTAACTTCCTCCTGGCCTTTGCTGCTACCTTGTTGATGTGCTGCTTCCATGTCAGCCTATCATCGAATGTAACTCCGAGATAGGTGGGTTGTTTATCTTTTCTCAGGAGCTCTTCGTTTATCTTGATGACACCAGCTTTTTGTTTGGGAGAGAGGGTGAAGAGCGTAGTGCTATGTTGATGCTGACACACCATCTATTTGCCCATGAGGTTAAGGCATCTATAGCTCTTTGTAGCAGTTTGGTGGCCACTGTTGCATGCTCATCTGTGCACCATATTACCAGGTCATCAGCGTACACTGCCACTTTCATTCCATGTGGTAGTTCAGTAACCAGGTCGTTGATGTAGACTAGGAAAAGTGTGGGGGACAGAACCCCTCCCTGAGGGACGCCATGACGCAGTAGAATTTTCTTACTCTTGAGGCCATCTAGTTGTACTTGGGCTCTTCTGTTATGCAAGTATGCTTTCACCCATTTGTACATCCTACCATTCACTCTACAATTTCTCAGTTTCTTCAGAAGCCCTTCTTTCCAAACCTTGTCAAATGCTTTCCTTAGATCTATCCATGCTGCTAGTACCAGTTTCTTATCTTGGAACGCATCCTTGTCACGTAGCGTTTAAAGGATAAGAGAATTATTTAGAGGAAATAATAGATCTGATGTGGAAGATTTGGCTCAAGGAATCCCTGCTGGGTTTTCCCACTTCCGAAGGGTGACGAAGAGGGTAAATTCTCCTAACTCGACAGGTCTGGAAAAGATTGTAAGGAGATATTTGGTCTCTCGCTACCGTCGTCCCCTTCTCAGTTATCTATTATTATTATTCTTTAAATTATATTATATTTTACGAGCCCCCCCTCCCTTATAAAGGAAGATAAACATAGACAATATTCAACATCTAATGGAAGGAACAAAGCGTGGGGTACAGTATATACACCCAATTGGTTTATTGCAATAAAGTGAATAGATGGTGAATGATAGTATTGTCGATGGAATTAGTGTCTGCTGTATGTATTATGTGTCTCACACTTCACGTGTTTTTCATCATGGATGACTAAACTTTGTGGCATTGATTAGGTGAGTTTCCTTTGTCGTGGACTTAGCTTTTCAGCCCCCCCGGCTGATAGTGAAGTGTGGTTAGTTCTCCGGTCTCCTGACGTTGCCCCGGTAGGTCTTGAATGGTTCGGATTTGCCTTCTCTGTGCTCGACTCCGTATTCTGCGCTGAGATTGGACTGTCGTGCAAGGCTCCACCATAGACTGAAGACAAATACGACGGCTTCATTAATTTTCTAGCTTTAGAAAGCAGTCTTTCCCTAAGCCGTCCCTCTGCCAGTCATCTCAGATTTTAGTCTCTAACATCATATGTCTAGAGCCTAATCTTGAATTCAAGTTTCTCCTGTCTGTCCTTTATTATATTACTCTGCCCCAGTGGCAGTATTATAATTCTTTAGACTGAGTTATCGTCAACTTAACCCGATGAATTATTATAAATGTCAGTTAAACCCACCCAATTTATCATAGAAATGTCGGCAACAGTATTCTAGTTCTGTGCCTCTAGCCTAATCGTCATGTCATTATGATGAATTTAACAAATAATTGGACATCCGTGTTTTTTAGAATTGTCTGACAACATTATCACACACTTCATGTCTGGTCGCCTCGTCATATAATTTATAATGAATATATGTCACGGTCTGTCAACATTATCGTTAATATTAATTTCCGTTAGTCTAAACGTCGGGTCGAAAATAATCAAATAATATGGAAGTTAATAGCTATATATATATATATATTCCCGTTATACATTATTATGAACATGTACATATCCCGTGGGATCATAAAATATACCCGATCACAGGTGGCTGGATGTGATCGTACAACATAAATATGAATAAAGTAAACATACCAATCTTGCGTCGATTTTGCAAGGTACTACACATTTCATCACATTATATTCTAGCGAGATTTCACTTACCTACTCAAAGATGGACGCTAACCCGCAATTAGACACGTGGCTTCAGTGCTTTTAATGCGAGAATTCGCCGATAATTGGGTTAGACCTAGCTGTCTCAAGGGTTCCGGGCAAGTGAAGATTGCCCGTGTTTGGCGCACTTTTAGCGGGACATTTCCGCTTGGACACGTGATCCATAGCGTGCATCATGTGACATTAGCGTCAAATAAACGCTCCAATCAATAGCGTTAAAAGTCACGTGGGGTCTTCCTAAAGTGGCATAAACTGGTTTTATCAGCTTAAGCAGTCTTAAATTAAAACAGGTTCCTAGCTACCGAGGTCATTGGTCAACAATGACGTCGTATCTAAAAATAGCGAGGAGAAATACTGAATACTAGGAGAATTTCCGCAAGTGACACTTCCCGGGACTTTGCGATCATGCATTGAGGATGAGAAAAAAAACGATGTCACGTAAATAATAAAAAAATGAAGAGAAGATTGGGCAAGTTGTCACACAAGCCCCTCCTCAAGTTTGACGTTCCGTCCAACTCCTCTTGTCCTGTCTTCCTCTTCTTTTCCAGTTTCTCATATCTCCTCGGTTGCGTCCGGATGTCTGCTCAAAAAATCTGCCCCTACGTTGTTCTTCCCAGGTATGTATTCTATGTGAAATGAATATGGCTGCAACAGTAGTGACCATCTCATAAGCCGGGCATTAAGGTTCTTCGACGCTGCAAGAAATATCAACGGTTGGTGATCACACTGCCCCGTGAACTTTTTCCCGTATAAATATGGTTGAAACTTCTGCACAGCCCATATTAGCGACAGACATTCTCGTTCGATGGTAGAGTAGTTCTGTTCAGCAGGGTTCAATTTCCTACTAGCATATGCGATGGGGAATAGAGTTGCAGAAGGTCTATCACTAGGCTGCAGGAGAGTGGCTCCTATCCCTATATTGCTAGCATCTGTTCGCAGCGTAAAGTTCAGAGTTAAGTCAGGCAGTCGCAGAATTGGCCTAGCTGTGAGTTTCTCCTTCAGCAGCGTGTAGGCATTTTCGCACTCCGCTGTCCAGGTTACTTTGTCCGGGTTCCCATTCTTGGTTAATGCGGTCAATGGCGCACTCAGGGTATTAAAATCTTTAATATATCTCTGGTAGAAGCCACATAGAGACACAAATGACCTTACATCCTTTTTAGTCTGGGGTCGTGGGGCCCGCTGTAACTTCTCAATATTACGCGCATCTGGGAACATGCATCCATGCGAGATAGTGTGTCCCAGGAATTCTAGTTGCTCGCAGGCAATTTGACATTTTGTAGGGCGAGCGGTGAGTCCTGTTTCTCTAAGTCTTTCGAAGAGTAGGGAAACTGCGTCCAGGTGCTCCTCAAAGGTGTTCGTGGCAATAAGTATGTCGTCCATGAAATTACTTATCCCAGGGTGGTTCAGGGGTTCCAGTAGCTTCCTCATCATACGAGTAAAGACGCTTGGGGCGTTGCTTAGCCCAAATGGCAATACATTAAACTCATAATGGCCTTCAGAAGTACTAAATGCTAACATATGTCGAATTTCCTCTTTTACCGGGATCTGGTAGTACCCTTTGCTAAGGTCTATCTTCGAAAAGTATCGTGCTCTACTCAGCTTGGTGAAAAGCTGATTCTGATCCGGTAAGGGCTCCGCTTGAAATTCCGTTACAGCGTTGAGCCTTCGGTAGTCTATGCAGAGGCGATGTTCTCCTGTGGATTTTCTAAGCAACACTACACTCGCACTATAAGGCGACTCTGATTTTGAGATAATATTTTCCTTAAGCAGGTACTCGATTTCCTCACTCAATGCCTTTGCTTTAGCATAAGGAACAGGATAGTTCTTAACTCGTACCGGGGCGAGGTCTGTTAGCTTCATATCAAATTCTATCAGGTTGGTCATGCCAGGTTTATCCGTGAGTGTACTAGTGTGTTTTCTCAACAACTGTTGAACCCGTGCCTGCTGATCCTCCGTTAAAGTTGAACTAATCTGAACATCTTGATGAGTTTCGCACTGACGAAGAGGGTATTCACAGGAGGTCAGGGGTTCTGCCTCAGTTTCCGTCGCAATAGCCAGTGTCAGGAAATGTGCTGGTTCTGCACCTGGTCTTTCATAATATCGCTTCAGCAGGTTTATGTGGTAAATTTTCTGCTTCCCCTTTATGGCAATCTTGTAATTGGTGCGCGACATTTTCTCAACAATTTTATATGGACCTCTCCACCCGATTTGCAATTTATTATTGCTACTGGGCAGGAGTAATAATACCTGTTCTCCTACTTCTAGCTCCCTATCCTTCGCAGTGCGGTTGTAGTAACGCGCATGTTTACGACGGGCACGGCGTACATTTTCCTTTGCCAGTTCCCATCCTGTTTTAAGGCGTTGGGTCAACTCCTTCACGTATTGGGATGCAGAGGTGACCGTCTCATCAGCTTTATCATCTGTCCAAGTACGTAACAGTGCCTCTAAAGGTCCTTTTATAGGTCTACCAAACAGCAATGTGGCAGGAGGCATCCCAGTAGAATTGTGGGGTACTTCGCGGTAAGCAAATAGTGCTGCGGGTAAGTATTGATCCCAGCTCTCTGGTTTTTCCTGCGCAAGTTTCCGAAGGATGGAAATAAGGGTCCCGTTAAACCGCTCCACCTGGCCATTTGCCTGGGGGTGGTAGGGAGAGGTGTGGATATGTCGGGCCTGAAATATCCTAAACACTTCCTCGGTGAGTTTTCCTCGGAATTGGGAACCATTATCTGTCAGGATCTGTGACGGAAACCCTAGCCGAGTAAATATGGTGAGCAGAGCCTCAGCAACATGCTTAGAATCACAGGCGGGCATAGCAATTGCCTCTGCCCACATGGAGCAACAATCCACTAACGTGAGTATATAACTGTTTCTCTTTTTGCTACGAGTAAGTGGACCCACAATATCCACCGCTACTCGTTCGAAGGGTGTGCCCAAGATTGGCATTTCTCCCAGAGTGGCTGGGGCCGTCCAGTGTTTCGGCGCTGTCCTCTGGCACTGTGGGCATGATTTCACATATCTCTGGATATCGGCGTTGATACCTGGCCAATAATAATGACATGAAATACGCTGAATCGTGGCACTTATGCCCATGTGGCCACTAAACGGAAGGGCATGGCCCATTTCTAGGACCTGGGCTCGGTATGCTGATGGAACCACAAGTTGCCCATGTTCCTGTCCTCCATTTCCTGCTTTCCGATGCAACAGCCCATTTTTCTTGTAGAAGTCTCCCTTTTGGAGAGGAGTGTGCGCTCTCGGTAGTTTTTTGTAGCAGGGTGCTAGAGATTGATCCTCCGTTTGTGCCTTTTTTAATTCCTCAGGAAGGATGTTGGGTGGGGATTCCAACTCCGTATTCCGTTTGGCCTGTCCTCTAGTGGTGACAGCCGCCACAACCAGAGGGTGAATGGGTTCTCCCAAGAACACATACCTACACCCTAAGATCAAGGGATAAATAGGGTCGTCCAAGATCGCTGCACGGATTTCCCCAGTCACATATTTTGATTTGACCTTAATCTTGGCTATGGCCAAACGCATAGGTGCTGCACTTTTAGTAGGTCCTTGTATTGCTATAGTGTCTTCTGTCATCTGGTCAGGCTTGACTAGGGATGCACAGACAACTGCGTCGAATGCAAGGCCTGTATCATAAAGGCAGGTCACCTCTTGGTCATTTACGAGGACTGTCTCAACGACCGGGGGATGTCGGGGTTTGTCCAGAGGTTCTTCCGGTCCATTTCCCCTTGCGGCACTTTTACGTAAGCAGGCAGCATGATGAGGTGGGTTTTTCCGGTTGCACTCCTGCGTATTGTGGGTGATGGTTCTACAGTGCTTACACCATTTTTCCCCTTGCCTCTGCTGCTGGAAATTAGATCTCTGAGTAGTCTTGTAGTCTGGCTTGTCATGCTTTTTGAAGTTAGTATACGGTGGTTTCACTTGGGGGTCCATGTGTGACTGAGCTGTCTGTCTAGGTACGTAATCTGGTTGTTTCCGTCTGGGTGGTGGATTCTCTGATAGTGCTGCCTGATATCGTTCCGCTAACTGGACTATGGATTCTAAAGTGCTGGCCCCATTCTCTGTCAGGAATCTTCTCATGTCGGAAGTCATGGTGTCCTTCAGTTGTTCGATCATGACCATTTCCTTCAGGCCTTCCCAATCATGAGTAAAATTCCCTAGGGCACCCCACTTCTCCACATAGGAATCCAGTCTCGCAGCAAACTGAGCAAAGTTCTCTCCGACTTCCCTCCTAGAGTTACGGAACCTCTTCCTATAGGCGTCAGCATGTAGCTCATAACGAACCAATAGTGCCTTTTTCAAAGAGTCGTAGTCATCCTGTAAACCTGGAGGAAGCTTGCTATACACGTCATAAGCAGTTCCTCTAAGCCCTTGCGACAGTTTCAGGTTCCATTTGCTCTTCTCCAAACCAAACGTGGTGGCAAACTTCTCAAATTTGTCGAGATACCTATCGATCGAGTCGGCTTGTTCCGAGAAAGCTTCAAATGGAAACGTCAAAGGTCCCAAAGTTGACATGAGTGAGGATGGCAAAGGTCCGGTGCCCCCTGCATGCAAGGAGGGCATATCATCTGACCGTGGCGATAGGTTGCCTGAGGAGGTAGATGCGGTCGCACCGGCTACTGGTTCAACTCTTTGAGCTTGTCCCTGCATCTCTAACTGCTTCATCTTCAATGCATGCTCGCGTTCATCTCTCTCGCTTCTTTCTCTAGCGTCTACAGCTTTTATCCTCTCATCTATTTCTGCTAACTTTATTCGCTCTTCTCTTTCAGCTTTCGCTGTTTCTCGAGCGTAATACTTATCAGTCTCGACACTGACATAATTTGCAAGGTCCACCCCACTATAACCTAGATCTCGACCGGCCTCCCCTAGTGCTGCCTTAAGCTTAACTATTTCAGCCATCTTTTGCAGTTAAAGTCCACACTGAGTAAGCTAGTGCTACCTTCCAATAGTATTTCTAGCAACAAGTAAATACTAATTATTTATCCGACTGCTGTAGAATGAAATTACTACAGTTATGGAGACTTAAGGTCTGTAATTCAATGAAATACAAAATCAAGAACTAACTTAATTAAACACAACATATATAAAGGGATTCACCAATCAATGCCTGAATTTCTAGAAAAAATGTTTTCTGTCTTTCTAGAGCTCACTGTGTGAAAATACATGTGTTAAAATGGTATACTGTAATGACTGAATGGATGATACTATCCCAGAGGTATGATAAAATACATAAGTTCAAATCCCGGACCGAGACACCAGTGTCACGTAGCGTTTAAAGGATAAGAGAATTATTTAGAGGAAATAATAGATCTGATGTGGAAGATTTGGCTCAAGGAATCCCTGCTGGGTTTTCCCACTTCCGAAGGGTGACGAAGAGGGTAAATTCTCCTAACTCGACAGGTCTGGAAAAGATTGTAAGGAGATATTTGGTCTCTCGCTACCGTCGTCCCCTTCTCAGTTATCTATTATTATTATTCTTTAAATTATATTATATTTTACGAGCCCCCCCTCCCTTATAAAGGAAGATAAACATAGACAATATTCAACATCTAATGGAAGGAACAAAGCGTGGGGTACAGTATATACACCCAATTGGTTTATTGCAATAAAGTGAATAGATGGTGAATGATAGTATTGTCGATGGAATTAGTGTCTGCTGTATGTATTATGTGTCTCACACTTCACGTGTTTTTCATCATGGATGACTAAACTTTGTGGCATTGATTAGGTGAGTTTCCTTTGTCGTGGACTTAGCTTTTCAGCCCCCGGCTGATAGTGAAGTGTGGTTAGTTCTCCGGTCTCCTGACGTTGCCCCGGTAGGTCTTGAATGGTTCGGATTTGCCTTCTCTGTGCTCGACTCCGTATTCTGCGCTGAGATTGGACTGTCGTGCAAGGCTCCACCATAGACTGAAGACAAATACGACGGCTTCATTAATTTTCTAGCTTTAGAAAGCAGTCTTTCCCTAAGCCGTCCCTCTGCCAGTCATCTCAGATTTTAGTCTCTAACATCATATGTCTAGAGCCTAATCTTGAATTCAAGTTTCTCCTGTCTGTCCTTTATTATATTACTCTGCCCCAGTGGCAGTATTATAATTCTTTAGACTGAGTTATCGTCAACTTAACCCGATGAATTATTATAAATGTCAGTTAAACCCACCCAATTTATCATAGAAATGTCGGCAACAGTATTCTAGTTCTGTGCCTCTAGCCTAATCGTCATGTCATTATGATGAATTTAACAAATAATTGGACATCCGTGTTTTTTAGAATTGTCTGACAACATTATCACACACTTCATGTCTGGTCGCCTCGTCATATAATTTATAATGAATATATGTCACGGTCTGTCAACATTATCGTTAATATTAATTTCCGTTAGTCTAAACGTCGGGTCGAAAATAATCAAATAATATGGAAGTTAATAGCTATATATATATATATATTCCCGTTATACATTATTATGAACATGTACATATCCCGTGGGATCATAAAATATACCCGATCACAGGTGGCTGGATGTGATCGTACAACATAAATATGAATAAAGTAAACATACCAATCTTGCGTCGATTTTGCAAGGTACTACACATTTCATCACATTATATTCTAGCGAGATTTCACTTACCTACTCAAAGATGGACGCTAACCCGCAATTAGACACGTGGCTTCAGTGCTTTTAATGCGAGAATTCGCCGATAATTGGGTTAGACCTAGCTGTCTCAAGGGTTCCGGGCAAGTGAAGATTGCCCGTGTTTGGCGCACTTTTAGCGGGACATTTCCGCTTGGACACGTGATCCATAGCGTGCATCATGTGACATTAGCGTCAAATAAACGCTCCAATCAATAGCGTTAAAAGTCACGTGGGGTCTTCCTAAAGTGGCATAAACTGGTTTTATCAGCTTAAGCAGTCTTAAATTAAAACAGGTTCCTAGCTACCGAGGTCATTGGTCAACAATGACGTCGTATCTAAAAATAGCGAGGAGAAATACTGAATACTAGGAGAATTTCCGCAAGTGACACTTCCCGGGACTTTGCGATCATGCATTGAGGATGAGAAAAAAACGATGTCACGTAAATAATAAAAAAATGAAGAGAAGATTGGGCAAGTTGTCACAATCCTCAATCTCTTGGGAAAGGTAATTTGCCTGATCTTCGGTGGAATAACACTGCCTAAAGCCCACCTGCTGTGGTACAAGAAGGTTTTCACTTTCAAGATACCACTGTAGCCTGAGGTTGATGATACGTTCCATTGTTTTGCAGAGACAGCTTGTAAGGCTGATTGGTCTGTAGCTGGAGGCCGTGGAACTGTCTTTTCCTGGTTTTAGGAATGGTATCATGATTGCTTCCCTCCAGGTCTGTGGAACTCTGCCTGAGTTCCAACAGATATTGAAGATCTACAGCAGCTTTGTTTTTGCTGCGTTCCCAAGTTCTTAATCATTTCATTGGACACTCCATTGGCGACTTTCTCATTTTCAATTTGGATATTGCAAGCTCCAGTTCTCTGAATGTGATTGGTGCCTCCATAACTTCAGGTATGGTTCCATCTTGTCTTGCGTATTGTTGTTTCTCACGAGTCTCCTGTTGCTTCTCTGGGCTAACTTCAATGTTGTTGTCTTTAGCAAAGGAGTCTGCAAAGTGATCAGCTGGGTATTTGACTATTAGACTTTACTAAATGGGAGATAAAATTATAATTTATTGATTTTGGGGCAAAGGGAGGTAACCTTTTATTACTCCCCTTAAGAAAAGATCGTGGATTTAGGTTGTATACTGTTCAAAAAAAGAAACGCATAGCTACTGAAGGCACACACATAACCATAATTTTGACATTCAATAACTTTTAATTTAATGAGTTAATTGTTCAAATTGCACACAAGAATACCTTAGGGTTCAACCAATCAATTGACAGTTATTTTGCATCTGGGTCATGAGAGTTTTTTGGCTTACGGGCTTTCCCGTTAGTATGGTGTGTGGCCTCCTCTTGCATCGATCAGTGACTGGCATCTCCTGGGCATGGATGCGATCAGACGTCTGATGTGGGATGGCTGCCCACTCTTCCTGGAGTGCCTGGAAAAGATCACGACGATTGGCTGGATCAACGTTTCGGCGACAAACACGTCTATGCAGCTCATCCCACAGGTGCTCAATCGGACTCATGTTTGGAGACAGGGATGGCCAGGGAAGGGTGAGAATGTTGTTGGCAGTCAGGAACTGCGTGGTCAACTGTGCACAATGGGGTCTGGCGTTGTCCTGTTCAAACACATACCTTTGGGCAGCCAAAAGTGGAAGGACATGGGGTCGAAGAATTTCATTGACGTATCATTGCGCATTCAAGCCTCCTTCGATGTGCACCAGTTGACTCCTTCCGTTGTAACTGATCATTCCCCACACCATTGCACCTCCACCACCGTGCGGCGGAGCTTCATCAACGCAATTTTGGGCAAAACGTTCATTTCGCCTATGGTAGACCCTACGCCGTCTATCATGACGCTGCAACAAAAAGAAAGATTCGTCACTAAACCACACACGCCTCCATTGATTGTCAGCTGCCCAGGGACGATGCTGGTTGGCCCAAAGAAGTCGATTTTGGCGATGGCGGCGCGTAAGGACAGGTCCTCGGTGAGGTCGTTGTGCCCAAAGTCCAGCGTCATGCAGTCTATTCCGGACAGTTTGATCAGACACATGATGTCCTGCAGGCAATGACTGGGCAGTTGAGGAAGCTGTTGTAAACCTGTCTCTGAGGTGACGAAGCCGAATAAAGCGATCCTCCACTGCTGTTGTCACTCTGGGTCGTCCACTGCGATGCCGGTCTTCAACTGAGCCAGTGGCTTGGAACCGGTGCCAAAGTCGACTGATGGTACTCTGATGCACGTTTAGATGCCTGGCAACCTGACTTTGACTTTCGCCTGCATGCAGTCGGCCAATAGCAATGTTCCTTAAATTTATCGATAGAGACGCCATAAATGTCTGCTTGAAAATGAACTGAATTTTTTTGTGTGTAGCGTTATCCTTTTATAGGGTTTCAGTTGCGTAGTCAGTGAATAGTGTTCACCCCAAATTTTGTTGCTTTCACGTGCGCGCAGCATGAGCTGTGGTCAAAAATTGTGACATAAACACTATTGACCACTGCGTTGTAATGATTACAAAAACGAACGCAATTCAGGTCAACACGTGCATTTGACACTGTAAAGAACATTTGAGGCTGGTTTTTATATACCCTAGCACCAAATTTTACTTACAAACTCATAAAAACGCGCCCTCGGATAGCTATGCGTTTCTTTTTTTTAACAGTAAAGATTGGTGGGTGACGCAAATAATGGTTTTAGAATTTTGCATACGCTATTGGAGGTAACCTAGGCAGTGAAGTATTCGTGGCATATAGTCTTATTTACCAAAGGGAGATTAATTATTATTACGTCCCTTGAAGATTTTAAGTGAGTTTGAACAGTGCAAACAAATTATGTTGGCACAGGATTTTGGGGAAGTGAGTGAACAATTTTAATTTTAGTGGTAAATCAGAAAATTTAATATAGTCAGTCTGATTTTGAATGCGCTTAGCGTAGGAAAGCAAATTTTACTGTATTAAAGTTGTGTAGTGGCGAGCGCTGTTTGATGGTTGATTCTCGCGAATAAGCCACCACAGGTGGTTCTTGTTGTGGTCACAGTATTGTATCAAATTATTTGCTGAACCACCAAGACGCTCAAACGCCACCTTTAATAGATGATAGACACGTCTGTGTATCATAAAGTCAAGAAAGACAATGTCGCTAGTTCAAGGTTGTGTTAAGTTGTCAAGACTACAAGATGAACAGATATGTTGTATTAGATGCAGAGACAATAGACAGTAGCTAGGGGCAGCGTGGAACAAGTGACTATTGATAAAAATAAACAGCGCTGGTGGTTAGACCAGTCTTATATAGAAAGGTACATCAACTAGTTCCACCAGACCTATGTGCCTCATCATGAGTTAAGAAACCAGAAGAGCACAATCTTAGATGAGCTAGAAATCTTAGAGACAGTCAGACTATATGTAAAGAAAAATGATGGAGCGAGAGAAGATTTGTTTTCAAAAGTTGCCTATGAAAATTTTTATTATGGGAAATGACCCGCCTCAGAGGAAAGGTTGGGCATGAATTATGATTTTCAACTGATTGCTGACCAAAGCATTAAATAAACTTCATCTTTATTATTTACCGCTGTCCTAGTGCAGTATTTCGCTAGATGTTACTCATCCCATCATCTGTTGTTGGGATGTAGTGGTTGTCTGCGTGGTGTTCTAACGTGAATCATCATCAACGCTTAATTGCCCACTGTGGGATCGTGATATGAACATCACTGTATACATCATCATCATGTTAAGAGTTATCATATGCCAACGGCCACAGTGCGCTTAGATTCATATATGAGCCAGTTAGTAATAGTTGTATAGATTGGTACCATAGATCACATACACGCTAAGACGTAGGTGAAGATAATTCCATGTAGTAAGCACTTAATTAACAAATTAAGTTGTGATAATGGTATTAGTTTTGTTGTTAGTTATGTTTATAATGACCTGTGTTTTACCGGGGCCCAAAGAATAGTAACACTGTACCCTACCAGGCATGTCGTTAAAAAGTAACTAAGGAGGGTTGGGCATGGGGCTGGTCACCCCATGCAGTAAAAACATTTTTTTACCACAAAAACTTTAACAAACAATATTGATACGTCAAATATAAAATATGTCAAAAATTTTAGAATCTTCAACTACAGTGTCAAGCCAGTCCTATTGTATGGCTGTGAAGCACGGAGCACAACAGAAACAACAACCAAAAAGCTACAAACTTTCATAAATGGATGCTTGTGTAGAATAGAAAGATTGAAATGGTATGACAAGATCACTAATGTGGAACTGATGACAAGAACCAGACAAGTGCCAGTGGAACAAGAGATGATAAGTTGACGCTGCAGATGGATATGACGTACATTGAGGAAACCTGTTGATAACATTACAAGGCAGTCCTTGTTCTAGAATCCCCAGAGTAAGAGAGGTAGAGAAGACCAATGAACACACGAAGAAGAGAACTGGTGACAGACATGAAGGGGATGGAGAAGACATAGAAAGACCTTGAGCTGATGGCACGGGACAGGAAGTCTTGGTATAAGTTTGTTGAAGGCCTATGCTCCATGGGGCACTAAAGGGTATTGATTGATGTTTGGTAGTTGTAACCCAATAACTTTTATCTTTTTCTTCTCCCAATTTATTATTTCAGGCACATCAATGAAGATAAAAGAAAAACAGAAAGCCGTGTAGTGATGTTTGACATTATTAATGACATCGACAATTGTCCTGTGAGTATCTGCTCGCAAAACCATGTAATTATATTTGTCATTAATGACATTGACAGTTGTCCTGTGAGTCTTTGCTTGTATAGCTATTTAGTGATTCTCTTTTTTTTTCTCTCTTTGATCCGTCAAAGCAGTCAGTGGCCATCACGCCTGGTGGCGTCTTGTAAGGGCAACAACAAATTGATTGCACTTTGCTCGGTCGGCGGCCATCCTTTGTACAGTGCCCCAACTCTGGTTCATTCCCTGCATCTCAGCCTCCACAGTCCTCCGTCAAGTTGTTTTTGGTCGTCCTCTCTTTCGTTTTCCTTCAGTGGTCCATAGCTGTTCTTGTGATGGCATCGGGGTCTCTTCTGAGGACATGGCCAACCCAGCTCCAGTGTCTGCCAGCTATGATGGTGTGCATGTCCTCTTGCTTGCTCCGAGTAAGCAGATCTTGGTTGGTGATGGTATTCGGCCAAAAGATTCGGAGAATTTGTCTTAGGCATGTTGTGTGAAAAGAGGACAATTTTGACATATATAGTATATTTAGTGATGTTTGTCATTGATGACAATGACAATTGTCCTGCGAGTTTCTGATTGGAAAGCCGTGTAGGGATATTTGGCATTTATGACATTAGCTATTGTTCTATAAATATTTGTTAGCTAAGCCGTGTAGAGATGTTTGACATTATTAATAACAATCGTCGAGCAAGTATTAGCTGGATTATGAACAAAGTAACATCAGCCATCAGAATGTCTGTCTATGAAGTTCATTTCAACCTTTACTGTATGAATGTATATGAAGTGTCATTTCCTCTCTTACTGTCTGAATATGAAGTGTCATTTCCTCTCTTACTGTCTGAATGTCTGTCTATGAAGTGTCATTTCCCCTCTTACTGTCTGAGTGTCTGTCTATGAAGTGTCATTTCCTCTCTTACTATCCGAATGTCTGTCTATGAAGTGTCATTTCCTCTCTTACTGTTTGAATGACTGTCTATGAATTGTCATTTCCTCTCTTACTGTCTGAATGTCTGTCTATGAAGTGTCATTTCCTCTCTTACTGTCTGAATATGAAGTGTCATTTCCTCTCTTACTGTCTGAATGTCTGTCTAGGAAGTGTCATTTCCTCTCTTACTGTCTGAATGTCTGTCTATGAAGTGTCATTTCAACCTTTACTGTCTGAATGTCTGTCTATGAAGTGTCATTTCTTCTCTTACTGTCTGAATATGAAGTGTCATTTCCTCTCTTACTGTCTGAATGTCTGTCTATGAAGTGCCATTTCCCCTCTTACTGTCTGAATGTCTGTCTATGAAGTGTCGTTTCCTCTCTTACTGTCTGAATGTCTGTTTATGAAGTGTCAAGTCCTCTAACTGTCTGAATGTCTGTCTATGAATTGTCATTTCCTCTCTTACTGTCTGAATGTCTTGTCTATGAAGTGTTATTTCCTCTCTTACTGTCTGAATTTTGTTTGAGTATTTGTTGTGTGAGTGTCTTTTCCATTCCTACTATTTGAATGTGTGTCTTAGAAGGGAATATCTCTGGAGTGTCTTTTCCTTTCTGACTGTCAGAGTATTTGTCTTCACAGTGTCATTTCTTCTGTTACAGCCTGAGTGCTTTTATCTGGAGTATTTTCTTCCTCTGATGTTTGTTTGGATTGTTTCTTTTTAAATTTGTTATCCTGTCCTATTTTCTCTACAGTTTGTTAGTGTTTTGTTGTTGCTGTTAATTGTGCTGTGATTCACATCTTCATGTTGGTTTCTGTTTTGTTATCTTGAAGAATGAAATGCCTTTTTTTTAAATCATTCATTAAACTTCCATCCTTCAATATTATTACAATTTTGTAATTCCAGGCCACTTTGTTGTCGTCCAATCGCCACTTTGTTGTAAAGGTGGATGTGATGGAGTTGTCCGGTAATCTTTCTTCACGTGGTGATCCATTAACCTTGTTCATCTTCTCTGACAGTGTAGAGGTAGGTATGTTACACTCATTAAACAGTTTGTGAATTCCTGTGTCAACTTGTTTTACTGCCAGCATAGGCTTGTCTCAGCACTGTCTTGTTCTTGGAAGTTCCCGTGCTGTGCCGTTCTTGGAAGTTCCCGTGCTGTGCCGTTCTTGGAAGTTCCTAAGTAGAAAGACAAAAATAGAACTACTGCTCCATCAAGCATGTCATACATATATCATGTGACATATTCTCTCCAGAACGTTGCCTCCATTAGGTCTACAGCTGCTCTGAACGCATCACGATTCTGGGCAAGTCGACCTGCATCCTACAAAGACATGTTCAGACTCTCTGTGATGTCCTGGATCTACCGCTACAGGTGCATTTGGGCTTTGGTGCAGGCTTGTTGTAAGGAGGCCAGTGGAGTGATGGCACCATGCTTCATAAGGAACAAAAACTAAATAAACAAATAAAGTTGGTATTAGTTTGATGTTTGAAGTGTCCGGCACAAGCAGGATCACTGCCAGTGATAACATTGTTACATGAACCTCTGCTACAACAGCATATGAATGTTTAGGTGTAAACTTTCTGCAGACGGGACCAGATGCAGTAGTGGGGATTGCATGTGTGTATGGAGGGAGAAGGGAAATGGTGATGAAAGCCATATTTTCACTGTGACGTAATCTGATGGATTATAAAGACCCTGAACCATTCTTAAACATATTCTCTGCATCCTTCCTCCTCGCTTTGTTTCAGGATTGACTGTTTTTATCATTTCTTCTGTTGCATGTACCCTTTATTTGCTTCTTTTGTCTTCTCATAAAGGGCAGAATCGTCGCCGAACATAGCAGGGCTTATAAGATAACAACTTCCGGCATGAGAATGGAGGTAGAGGCATTTACTGCAGCCTTAAGGTGGCCAACTGAAGCTTCATTAACAAATGCTATCATTGTGTCAGACTCTCAGTCGAAAGGTTCAAAATGGTTGGCTAAAGCATGAATGGAAAAATTCATTGAAGCTTCAAGTCTGCAGGAGCTGGTGTGGGTCTACTCTCCTGGTCATGCAGGGGCAAGCAGTAATGAGAGACCTGACAGACTAGCATAAAGAGCACCCACTGTGTGGACACTGGATATGGATAAGGGAGGGATACTGATAACAATTAATGATCGCCTGTTAGAGAATGACAGTGCAGTAGATGAATCATCAAGGTTAAGACTGTTGGAATGTGGTATCAAACGTCAGGCTAGCAGAGATGGACATATGAGAGGATGCATCTGTCGTGTATACAACCAGCAAGCTACGAGAATAGTTAGCATTTACACTTACAGAGGAAGACTTAGCACCTATGGGTTTGCCCTGGGAGCAATGATGTCCATTCTGTTCAACAATAACATTTGTCTTCTTAGAGATCTTTTCTTCTTCTTCTTTAATTACCATTCCTGGTTGCATTAGTGATCATGTCTCTCCACAACTTCCTGTCTCAGTTTATCAGCTCTGTTGTTAACTTCTTTCACAAGTACACAATTGGTGCACAAATCTCCGCACCTGCGGCACCAGCCCAATGACAGTCGAACACCTGCTGCATTCCTGCCCAACCTACAGCAACGAACGGAGTAGTATATAGCAGCAACCCACTTCTTTCAACGAAAAACTGTTAGGAGATGTTAGGAACCTTGAATTGACTACTGCCTTTATTAGAGTCATTAATGTGGAAGCCTGAAAGCGAACGAGGAAGAAGAAGTTAACTTCTTTCCATCCCATAATTTCTACCTGTCCAGTACCAGGGATCTACTTCAGACATATTTATGTTGAAAAAAAATTGTCTGATGCCTTATGTTCACAGACAACATATCTTGCACTAAAACAGAAACTGTAACTCTCCAACTACCCCTAATGTCACAAGTAGAGGGACAAATAAAAATGACCTGTCTTATGATATGAACAATAAGGATACATTTTTTTCCACATCATCGTATTTCAAATTGACCTTGAACTCTCCAGATCTGCAAGAGAAGATTAAAAGTGCTGACCTCAAGTTCAAAAAGTCCGGCTGTGATTGGTCCATCTCACAAGAAAGCATACAAGCATCTGGAAATGATTTCCATGAATTCCATCAAGAGAATTGTTGATGTTGAGGAGACTGAAGGTAATATCAGTTTCCTTGGCTTTGGTGGTATTCACATGAAGTGAAGATGCATCATGTGAATCACTTTCCTTCTCATTACCATCATCATGTGCAGTTTTACCTACTATGTACAAATCTATAACCTTTTATCTAAAAACCTAAATATTCTGAAAATTGAAAGTTACTTTGGGATACTTTCCTATAACAGCTTGGGTGTTTTTAAGGCTATTTTTAATGCGGATTAGGCCAATTTGGACTACTTTTCTAAAGATTTGGGAAACATTTTTCTTTCTTCTTCGTACACTCTCAGGCGTCTACTTAAATGTTTTCAAAGAAAGCAGTAGTCAGCTTGAGGCTATTTGCATCTCCATAGAGCTTTTCCACAAATGGTACTGTTGTTTGCCATATGCGCTTTCTCTGTTCCGCATATGTTGGGCAACTTAGAAGCAGATGTTCAGCAGTCACTTTATCAGCGCCACAGTTACATTAATCGGTAGTTCCTATCTTTAGCTTGTTGAATAGATGGTATCTCAGTCTGTTGTGGCCAGTGCAGAGTCTGAAGATTACCACTTGTTCTCGTCTGTTGAGCTGGTAGTATTGCATTATTTTGTGTGTGTGACCTGGATGCTCTACATCCCATTTGTTTCTGTATCTGATTCTGATAAAACTCTTTGCCTCCTCAAAAGTTACTCTTGCATCAGGCTGAGGTAGGTTTCCGCCTTCCTTTGCCAATGTGGGAGACATTTGAAAACAAAAAAATTTGGTTTCCGAAACTAAGCTATCTCTGAGGATTTCAGATAGAGGGTTACAGGCATGTAATAAGATTAGGGAAATTTAAAAAGGAAAAAACCCTTAAACAATTGTTTGTTTTGTAACTTTTTTTAAAATAGCTGATAGAATGACAGTGGTATTACTGATCTGTTAGTTCAGGTGACTTTGTCCTCAGTTATGTAGGTCATAATCATCATCATTAGCTTTCAGTGCCCTTTGATGCACAAACCTTCAACAAACACACTCCAAACCTCAAGCCTCCCTCTCCTGTGTCACATCCGTTCATGGTCTTTCCTGGACTGTTTTTCTATTTGATGTCTATTTACATTTTTCTTATCCACTTTGTTTTGTTTTTTTTTTTTTGAAATATATTTAATTAAAATTCATCCTTGACTGGTTTACTTTCTACTGTTATTAATTGTTTAGTTTATGTCTGTGATTTTTATTTTGGTAATCATATTTGGTTAAACTTTATCCTAGACTGGTTTACTTACTTACTTAGTCGTTCCTCTTCTACCGTGAGGTGTAGAGGTTTGTAAGAGAGAGCGCCATACTATTCTATCGGCTGTCTTCCTCCTGGCTTGGTTCAATTCTAGTCCTCGATCCTTCAAAGATTGTCTAATGTTGTCCTCCCATCGGACTTTGGGTCGTCCTGGAGGTCTGGATCCCTGGCTCTTAGTTTCCCATGCTTGCCTTGGTAGCCGATCTGCTCACATTCTACAGACATGGCCAAACCATCTCAGCTGGGACTGTTCTACTTGGGTCTGCAGGGGTTGGGTTTTTAGGCCTTGACGTATCGTCTGGTTGCGGACCATGTCTCTTCTTGTTACTTCAACCACCTTCCTCAGATACCTCATTTCTGAGGTTTGGTTTACTTATTACTGTTATTAACTGGTTTGTTTATGTCTATGATTTTTATTTTGATTAAACTTCATCCTAGACTGGTTTACTTAATACTGTTATTAATTGGTTGGGTTATGTCTTTTTTTAATTTTGATATCATATTTGGTTAAACTTTATCCATGACGGTTTACTTACTACAGTTATTAATAGGTTATGTGATTTTTATTTTGATATCATATTTGATTAAACTTCATCCTAGACTGGTTTACTTACTACTGTTATTATTTGATTTGTTTATATGTCTATGATTTTTATTTGGATATCATATTTGATTAAACTTCATCCTTGACTGGTTTACTACTGTTATTAATTGATTTATGTCCATGATTTTTATATCATATTTGATTATACTTTATCCTAGACTGCTGCCTTGCTTTTGGACTCATTTGTCGAGATAGTGCCCAGGCCAAGGAGAAGCTGTATAGTTTCACATTAACAATGGATGATGTCTCGAAAGAAGAAGTACTGACCACCATCTGCAAGAACCTGGCCATTGTGCTGTGTAGGCCAGATATAGTGAGTTGTTATTTCATGTACAGTTTCATATTATTTTTATTTAGTAATGAGAAAGTCAGTTCAAATGTCAGGTCAGTCCTATTTTATGGCTCTAAAACATGGAGAACAACAAAAACAACAACCAAAAAAGGCTACAGACTTTTATAAATGGGTACTTGTGTAGAATAGAAGGATTGAGGTGGTATGACAGGATCACTAATAATAATAGCCCCTTCAGTCATAACAGACTATGGGATTGCGCCCCTGAGGTGACAGCCATCTGCCAGTTGTTCGTAGAAGACATCTTTTGGGAAGCAACCATCTTCCATGCGGCAGACATGGTCAAGCCAGCGTAGTCTGCGCTGTCTAAGCAATGTATACATGCTTTGAAGGCCAGCACCTCGACATTAGTCACTTTGACCTTCCATGAAATACCGAGAATGTGGCGTAGACACTGTAGATGGAAGCCATTGAGCCTTCTTTCTTGCTTAGCAAAGGTTTTTCATGTCTCGCTGTCATATAGAAGTGTGCTGGTGGCGCAGGCATTATATACCGCAGCTTTGGTCTTCGTTGTGAGTTTGGAGTTTCCCCAAACATACGTTGTGAGGCAGGCAAAGGTGGCTGCGGCTTTGAAATGAGGCTGTCAATTTCTGTGTCCAGAGAGAGTTTGTTGTTGATGGTAGACCCCAGGTATGTGAAGTGGTGCATCACTGCCAATTCATAGTTATCGACACTGATAACTGGTGCAACACCCACATCCTGGCTCAGCACATTTGTTTTCTTTAGACTTTATTGTGAAGCCAAAGTCCTTGCATGCTTGGGTGAAGCGATTTATCAAGCAAATCACACAAGATCACTACTGAGGAACTAATGACAGGAACTTGTCCCAGTGGAACAAGAGATGAGAAGATGCTCGACATGGATAGGACACGCGTGGATAAAAACCTGTTGATAGCATTACAAGGCAGTTCTTGTTCTGAAATCTCCAGGGTAAGAGAGGTAGAAGAAGACTGAGAACACATGGAGAAGAGAACTGGAGAAGACTTGAAAGGGATGGAAAGACCTTGAGCTGATGGCACAGGACAGGAAGTTTTAGTATACATTTGTTGAAGGCCTTGGGGAGTTAAAAGGTGAGGAATGATTGAATGAACATTTCTCACTGTATACATCATTTATGTCAACTTGTTTTTTCTCACTGTATACATCATTTATGTCAACTTGTTTTTTCTCACTGTATACATCATTTATGTCAACTTGTTTTTTCTCACTGTATACAATCAACTTTTTCTCACTGTATACATCATTTATATCAACTTGTTTTTTCTCACTGTATACATCATTTATGTCAACTTGTTTTTTCTCACTGTATACAATCAACTTTTTCTCACTGTATACATCATTTGTCGACTTGTTTTTTTCTCACTGTATACATCATTTATGTCAACTGGTTTTTTTCTCATTGTATACATCATTTATGTCAACTGGTTTTTTCTCACTGTATACATCATTTATGTCAACTTGTTTTTTCTCACTGTATACATCATTTATGTCAACTTGTTTTTTATCACTGTATACAATCAACTTTTTCTCACTGTATACATCATTTATATCAACTTGTTTTTTCTCACTGTATACATCATTTATGTCAACTTGTTTTTTCTCACTGTATACATCATTTATGTCAACTTGTTTTGTTTTGAATAGGAGACGTTTTTAGCAAGAGTCAATGGAGAAGAATTGAACATAACTACCAAAGACATTCACAAGGGAAATAAGACTTCCAAGTGAGTCAGCTGTCTGAGTCTGTCTTTTAGGAAAACTCAAACAAGTATTTCGTAACACTAAGGGACAAAAATATTACACAAAAACAAGTACAGAGATTTGAATGCCTTTTATGGCCACAAATTTAAAACTCCTAATGGCAGTATTTCCTTTTTTTTTTTTTTTTAAATATCTTGGTTGCTTGTTTGTTGTCATGAGTACAGATAGGTCACGATTAGTACGAATAATCAGTCCCGGGAAGTCGTAGCATAATTCGAATTTGCACTATTCGAAGTTACAATTATATTTAAAATACGATAATTGGTTCCAGCCCAATGGAAATATACAAAGAAAAATGTGTAAACATAAGTTTTTGATCTGTTTATTAAGGTAGTAACAGCAAAGGATAAGAAAAATGTACTTCTGATTCAATTATATTACAAAGTAATAAAGTAGTTATAGAAAGCAAAATTAAAAACATTACTGAATATCGTACGTGACGATATGACGAAAACTTCATTATTATCTTTCAAAATATTTTAGCAGCGTACACAAGTGTCTTCTCTTTCTTTAAGTCTTCCTACATACGCTAATATTTTAACTGCGTGTTTTATAATATTCCGTACCTTAGATTCAGGCATTCCGACTTCTCATCCTATTTTAGAGTTACTCTGATCACGTGCATACCATTCAATTACATCGAATCTTTTTTTCTAATGTAATAACAAGCCTCTTCATTTTTGCGGTAATAACAAGCCTCTTCATTTTTGCGTTGTCAGTGTTTCCGTCTGAAGTATTTTTCCTTTTGTCCATTTTGTTAAGGGCATTAAAAAAAAATAATAACTTGTATATGGTACAGCAGGCAGCAGCACATCCACACACGACGACAGGCAAGTGCAGACTGACGTAGCGGCATGTAAAATTCTAATATATAAACTCTACTCGCTTGTCATTTTTACGCACAATTTGAAGAGTTTGGAAAAATCTAAAGAAAAAAAAACCGTGCATCAGTTAAATGTGGCTCGCATTAAATGTGATCCTGGTATCATTTACTAATTCACACTAAATCAAATTTGCATTATTCGAGCTCGCACTAATTGCAACCTAACTGTATATGATTTTATAGAATTTATTTTTACTTACAACATAGGATTTGTTTTACTTACAACATAGGATTTGTTTTACTTACAACATAGGATTTGTTTTACTTACAACATAGGATTTGTTTTACTTACAACATAGTATTAGATTTACTTACAACATAGTATTAGATTTACATACAACATAGTGTTAGATTTACTTACAACATAGTATTTGTTTTACTTACAACATAGGATTTGTTTTACTTACAACATAGGATTAGATTTACTTACAACATAGGATTTGTTTTACTTACAACATAGGATTAGATTTACTTACAACATAGGATTTGTTTTACTTATAACATAGGATTTGTTTTACTTACAACATAGGATTAGATTTACTTACAACATAGGATTTGTTTTACTTACAACATAGGATTTAATTTACTTACAACATAGGATTTGTTTTACTTACAACATAGCATTTGATTTACTTACAACATAGGATTTGATTTACTTACAACATAGGATTTGTTTTACTTACAACATAGGATTTGATTTACTTACAACATAGGATTTGATTTACTTACAACATAGGATTTGATTTACTTACAACATAGGATTTGGTTTACTTACAACATAGGATTAATTTTACTGACAATATAAGGTTTGTCTTATAGTTTATTATAATTTGAAATGAAAATCTAGATATAATTTAGTGCAGAAGGTTGTCAGAATGCTTTCCATTCTGATCATAATTATATCTTTTATATTTGGTATTGGACATGGAAACTACTAAATGTTAATGTTTTTATCACCTCGATTGCCAGTGATGCGTCTTTATGTGAAATTTTATTTTTTAAAATTGTTTTTGCGTTTAACAGTAGAATTTCCAGTTATGGCTTTAACTTAATCCTTAGACCTAAAAGTCTTTTATATTTGGACATGCGCCCTAATATAACCGACTAGGTTGAACGGGACACGCCTCGCCAAAACGAGGCAAAAGTTTTACATTTTAAAAAAAATGCAGTCAGCGACCCATAGCTTGACTGCTTGCATCAGGGTCAGCGAACCAGAGCTGACCAAGACCCTACTCCACCTCCACGTGGTGGTCCTGGAAACAGGCTGCATCACTGCAGTCTGGCTGAGAGAGTAGGGATCGCAGAGGGAAGGCTAACCTGGTCCCAAAAAATGCCGTGCTGAAGTCGGATGTGTCGACCGAAAGGTGCAGATATCACAGCTCCGGCGTAAACAGACACAACACAACCGTCCTTTTCAGGACGAACGAGGAAGAAGAAGAAGAAGACATTAAAAAAAAAAAGTTATGGCTTTCATACACTACTTTTATGTTGTGTCTCGTGAGTATTTATTTGTAGCTTTTTGTTACATTTTTTTTTTTTTTTCATAACTTTTAATCTTTGAAGTGTTGCAATTAGTAGGCTTCTTACTGGTTTTATCTAGATTCTAGAGCAGAGATTCTTAACCGGGGGAGTCGATCTTTGAACAATTTTTAAAAAAAAAGTTGTTGTTAGATTATATTATTAACTATCATCATTATCTATACTGATTGAGGCAGCAAGGCTGCTAACCAATCAGCGATCAGATCACTCAACATTGATGTATTCCCACTTCCCAGTATTGCCAGTTGTTATGTTGGCGTGGTCGGAGTTAGATTGCTCCCTTGTCAAGCCCTTACATACACCTTTCTATCTATATGTAAAGTATTTGAAGTCATACTGGTACCTTGTTGGACTGGTGATGATGATGATTTCGAGAATCTGGTGAAGGAGGTATGGGGACATATTTGGCAGTCCAATGGGGGTTGTGTTTCTTTAAGAATCTGACATCCTGTCCATTTGTCTTCAGTGAATTCATCCACCATTTCCCGGTCTGGCCCATTTTGAGGCTATCTGCTCATGCGTCTGGTTGTGTGAAATTGATTCTCCCAGGGTGTCCAAATGACGTCATGTCTTCAGTCCCCCCTCTCCGTGTGTTTTTTGGTCACACTGTATTTCTTTTACCTCGGAGATTTAAGAGCAAACATTGGATTGTAATGTATCAACTTTTTTCCTCATTGTGTATGTTACCCAATACTAGTGCCACTTCCTTACCTCATGCTCCACTGGCATCTGTCTGAACTGTCCGTTATTTCCACATTGATGATCTTGTCATTCCATTTTAATGATCATTCTATACTGCATTTTAACTTTTGGTTCCTTCAAAATATATAAATGTTTGTTAACGAATCAAAACATAATAGAAAAGACATCTTGTTGCTAAACAACATCTGAAGGAGATCATTTAGTACATCCTGCGGATCGATAGTAAGAAAACATGGAGATCTGAGGTAACGCTACACAAAGTCCTGACGTGAATGAAAATAGATTGCAGGGGAGGTCATACTTGACTTGACTTTGCTCCGCTGTCACTGAGTGTCAGCTCTTGGTGACCAAAACTTAAATAAAAGATAAAAAAGGGTCATACTTTTACAACCATGAGCTCTTGGACAAGGCGTGTGAAAATATTAAGGAAAAGAAAGTGGAAACTTAGCTTAAATACATTTAAAAAAATAAATCTAAATGCATACTTTAGTTACTTTATTTTTATTTTTTTTTTGTTGATTCTTGCTGTGAAGCATCATTGGGAGATGAAGTTTGCGTTCTTAAGCTAAACATGTTGCATTAGCTGCTTGTTAAAGAAGTTTATTAATATATTTTTGAATGTTGACCACACTTAGTCTATTAGCAGTTAATCTACGCGGTAATGTGTCTATCTGTGGTTCATCATGTACTTGCACGGTTTTTGACTTATATTGAATGCATAATAATTAATACGTTACCAGGAGTTTATGACGTAATCTGTTCTGCATCTAATTTATGCAAACGGTTGTTTCGAGGCCTTTCTTCAATTGTAGTCTTCAAGGAAGGACGTATATTTCTAGCTCCCGATATGGTGGAGGAATAAAGTATTTTATGTGGCATTTATTTAACTTTGGAGGCCGCCACTTGCTAAGAAGATTCCAGACATTATGGAACCGTTACGTAACTTGCAGAGAAGTATTTCTACTTAGAATTTTACGTCTTCATTTATCTGGTCCACATTACTTGGGTGATAACCTTTGCTAGGTACCCCTAGTACAACGGCCAGAAATGAATTGATGAGACGAGACTGTTGGAAGGTTTTTAATGCACATTCATGTACTTCTCTATGCCAATGCCATAACTATGATTCGTCTACTTGTGATTAAACCTGTCCTGTTATGTGGACCCATTTTTAACTACGAAGTTCTGCACTAATTTGATGGCATACATGTGATCTCACGCACGACATTCTTTTCAAGTTATCAGCATGATGCATTGACCCCATTCATATACAAGAACCAACTACAACACAATCTCTTGTTACAAATACCAGCCGTATCACTGCTGTAAGCCCGTGTTGGTGCCTGTTGGTTTTTACCGCAACCTAAAACCAGTGGTATGACTAAATCGCTAATGTAGAAATGATGACAAGAACCAGACAAATGCCGGTGGAAGATGCTGGAAATGTTTAGGGCACACGTTGAGGAAACCTGTTGATAGCATTACAGGGCCGTCCTTATTCTGGACTCCCTAGGGTAAGGGTAAGAAAGTTAGACATTAAGTGGATGAAGACGACATGGGACAACCTTGATCTGATGGCACAGGACAGGAAGACTTGGTATAAGTTTATTGAAGGCCTATGGTGCTTGGGGAGGGGGGGGGGGTGTCAGTTATGAAAACCAGATCTTCTAGTCACATGCTAGTAATTGATCAGGCTCCATTCTCATGTGATGGCCAAACCTCTTTATTACCTACCTCTCTATATATTTGGTGCAGGATGTAATTCCTACAATATTTTTGTTGTTATCATTTCTCATTGTCTCTCCAGGGAACATTAATGGCTCTTCTCAAGCCTCACCTCTCGCAGGATGGGATTTTTCTCACCTCCACTCTGAACAAGAACAGCGCATCAATTTTTTTTTTTTTAAAGACATTAGGGCAGTGTTTCTTAACCAGGAGGGCATGCACCCCCTGGGGGTGTGGGACTCACCATCCGGGGGTGCGACACTCCCCTTCCGGGGATGCGAGACATGCCAGATATTTTAGAACGTGAATCATCATAAACAGTATATAATACACGTAACTCAGATGTAATTGTACAAAATAGAACATTGACATTGTGAACTAGATACCAAACGTTAGCCACATTCTGTAAATAACGTGTTCTCAAAATAAACTTTTATCTCTTTTAAGCATTTCTGGCATGTTTTGTGAGCTAGAAGATAAAGGGGTACACGGCTTCTTAAGATGCTATAAATATATGTGAGGCTTCTTAAGATGCTATAAATGTATACGAGGCTCCTTAAGATGCTGTAAAGGGGTGCAAGGCTTCTTAGGATGCTGTTAAGGAGTGCGGGATGTCTAAAAGGTTAGGAAACATTGCATTAGAGGATCAGCAGATTAAATGCTGCTCCAGATGCAACATGGAATCAAATTCTGGGACAAATAGCACTACGCATGCCACCATAATTAAGATAGATATATCAATCAGCACTCTGAAGATACATCTCATTTAGCAAGAGAACTATACTGCAGCAGTAGTCCTGTGAACCAAATGCAGCAACTACAGATGATATTGGTATAACAAGACATTTATAAGATAACTTGGATGATATTGGTATAACAAGACATTTATAAGATAACTTGGATGATATTGGTATAACGAGACATTTATAAGATAACTTGGATGATATTGGTATAACGAGACATTTATAAGATAACTTGGATGATATTGGTATAACGAGACATTTATAAGATAACTTGGATGATATTGGTATAACGAGACATTTATAATCCAAAATAAAGATAACTGGGATGATACTGGTAGATGTTCCTCATATATTAATAGAAGATGGCATATGTGAAATAGAAGTAATGAAAATATGAATGGCTAAAACTGCATTCAACAACATGTGGTAGACAGTAATTTGCAAATAAAAGAGCAGAGGTGTTAAAAAGGAGAGGGTTGAGTGTAAAAAATTTAAAAACAGGAAGTGACTTTTCAGTTACCCTGTATAAAAGAAGAGTGGGATACATCTCACACAAACAAAAGAAATAAAAGGGAAACTATGAATAAAAAGAAAATGTGTGAGATCAAAGTTAGGCAGAGACAATATTTTGGACATATAAAAACATTGCAAAGCCATAAAGGAAGGAAAAGTTTAGGTCAAACAAAACACACAACAGTGCTACGAGTGGGAAGATAACATTAAGATATGAACATTAGAATGTGCCATCAAGACAAGAGACAGAAGATGTTGGAAGTCTATTGAACTCTGATCTTAATTGTGAAGATGGCATTTGACCTGATAGGAATAAGTATTCAGCAAACTGTGAAACACTGTGTTAAGTTAAAGCAGAAAGTTTCATCTGGAATTACTTTGTTTGGTTCACTGATTACTATCGCTGTATTTTTTGTGTGTGTGTTCTTTTTCTTTCTTGTGTTCTCTAGTTGTCTAAATGTGTGGCGTATCCTTCAGGTGCTGCTGGTATCTAGTTGTACACTTGCATCTGTATTCATTCTTTATCATCTGCTAGATTAAACTTGTTCTGTTTTTTTTTTTTTTCAGATTTGGTAGAAGAGTTAGTCGAGCGTTTTCATTTAACAAAACACCTAGCAAGCTGAAAAGGGCAGTTTCCGGAATGGTCCATGGCTTAAGTCCATTTATGAAGGACTCTAAACCGTTTAGCAGGGGAGAAGTACGAAGACTAGCCAGCACCTATGATTTAACTGTAAGAGATTGTTTTATTATTATTTTTTTTTTTAAATATTGTTGTTTTCAAACATGCTTGTGTGATAAAATTGGTAAAATGCAAGCTTGTGGGCCTTGGATGGTACTTCATCTAGGACAGAGCTTCTTAACCTGTGGTCCACAGACTCTGGTGGTCCATGAATGGATTCTAGGGTGTCTCTGTACATAACCTAAAATTTGATGCCAAATTCCAGCAACCTTAGTCTTGTTGATTCATCAATTACAGTGTCGTTTGAAGGCTAAGATTGCTGGAATTTGTTATAAAACATAAGACTTAGCAGGAATATACGTTGTGAGAGGATGCATCCATCGTGTATATAATCATCTGGCTACAGGAACAGTTAGCTTTCATAACCTTTGACATTTGCTGAGGGAGACTGACCACCTATGGGTTTGCCTGGCGTGCAGTGATGTGGATTCTAAATAACAATAACCTAAAATTTAAAATGTAAAATTTTTTAATTTTATGCACATTTTTTTCTAAGTCAGGGTCCATAGCTTCATCAAACAATCAAAGGGGTCCATAGCTTCATCAAAGGGGTCCATAGCCTTCATCAAAGGAGTCCATAGCCTTCATCAAAGGGGTCCACAGCCTTCATCAAAGGGGTCCATAGCTTCATCAAACATCAAAGGGGTCCATAACCTTCATCAAAGGGGTCCATAGCCTTCATCAAAGGGGTCCACAGCCTTCATCAAAGGGGTCCATAGCTTCATCAAACAATCAAAGGGGTCCATAGCCTTCATCAAAGGGGTCCATAGAGTTCATCAAACAATCAAAGGGTCCATAGCATTCATCGAACAATCAAAAGGATCCATAGCCTTCATCGAACAATCAAAAGGATCCATAGCCTTCATCAAACAATCAAAAAGATCCACAGCATTCATCGAACAATCAAAAGGATCCATTGCCTTCATCAAACAATCAAAAAGATCCACAGCCTTCATCAAACAATCAAAAAGATCCATAGCCTTCATCAAACAATCAAAAAGATAAGATCCACAGCATTCATCAAACAATCAAAGGGGTCCATAGCCTTCATCAAAGGGGTCCATAGATTTCATCAAACAGTCAAAGGGTCCATAGCATTCATCGAACAATCAAAAGGATCCATAGCCTTCATCGAACAATCAAAAGGATCCATAGCCTTCATCAAACAATCAAAAAGATCCACAGCATTCATCAAACAATCAAAAGGATCCATAGCCTTCATCGAACAATCAAAAGGATCCATAGCCTTCATCAGACAATCAAAGGGGTCCATAGCCTTCATCAAACAATCAAAAGGATCCATAGCCTTCATCAAACAATCAAAAAGATCCACAGCCTTCATCAAACAATCAAAAGGATCCATAGCCTTCATCAGACAATCAAAGGGGTCCATAGCCTTCATCAAACAATCAAAAGGATCCATAGCCTTCATCAGACAATCAAAAGGATCCATAGCCTTCATCAAACAATCAAAAAGATCCATAGCCTTCATCAAACAATCAAAAGGATCCATAGCCTTCATCAAACAATCAAAAAGATCCACAGCCTTCATCAAACAATCAAAAGGATCCATAGCCTTCATCAGACAATCAAAGGGGTCCATAGCCTTCATCGAACAATCAAAAGGATCCATAGCCTTCATCAGACAATCAAAGGGGTCCATAGCCTTCATCAAACAATCAAAAAGATCCACAGCCTTCATCAAACAATCAAAAGGATCCATAGCCTTCATCAAACAATCAAAAGGATCCATAGCCTTCATCAAACAATCAAAAGGATCCATAGCCTTCGTCAGACAATCAAAAGGATCATTAGCCTTCATCAAACAATCAAAAGGATCCATAGCCTTCGTCAGACAATCAAAGGGGTCCATAGCCTTCATCAATCAAAAGGGTCCATGACACTCAAAAAAAAGGATAAGAAAGCCTGATCTAGGAGAAGGAGACTCATATTTTCAAACCATCTGCTGCCTTATAAATAGGCAGGGGTTAGCCAAAGGCTACGGAAAGCAAAACTGGATAGTCCTTGTTCTGGAATCCTCAGGGTAAGAGAGGTAGAGAGAGAAAAGAACTGGAGACAGAAATTAAATGGATACAGACGACATGGAAGAACCTTGAGCAGATGGCACAGGAAGACTTGGTGTCCACCAGGGAGCTGAAGGGCTATGGTTATGATGATAGTTTGCTGAGTGCTTATAGTAGACACATGTGGAAGTCAAGCTCTGTCTGTCAGGCTAATAACACCCTTATTGACTCGTGAAATCATCCACACACTTCCATGGGTTCCCCCTGTGGTGAAACATGTTGAGAACCCAGCATTGCGCACAAAGCTTGGAGGAGTCACTTGAGCCCCAGACGTGATTCTTTGCTTTTGACCTGATTGACTGCATGCAGGAGGATCACTATGGACCCAGTGGTAGGCAGGGGGAGCTGAGAAGTGGCTCTGTGCAGGACATGACAATTCCTTGGGAGAGCCCAGAACCAGAGCACAGTATTTTAGCTCTGCTTAGTTGGAGAGCCCCCTTGGAAGGCGGCGAATGCACAGCATGCCACGTGCATCTTACTCCTATCTTGAGACCAGTTGTGACAATCCATTAAATGCAAGCCAAGCTGGAGAAACTGGAGCTCATGACTTCAACTCAGCATATTTCGAAATGGCAGAAAAGCCACAGGAAAATCCTAGATCTACAGTGTAGATAATAACAAGGAGACTTCAACTTGGTATTGGTTGCTAAAGAGTTCTCTTTTTCATATGTTCTTTGGTCTTCCTCTGTTTCTCTTACTCTGGGGAGCCCAGAACATGGACTGTCTGGTAATGTTATCAACAAGTTTTCTCAATGTGTGTCCTATCCTGGTAATGTTATCAACAAGTTTTCTCAATGTGTGTCCTATCCATCTCCAGCATCGTCTTCTCATCTCTTATTCCACTGGTTCTTGTCATCAGTTCCACATTAGTCATCTTGTCATACCAGTTCAAACCTCCTATTCTAAGCAAGCACCCATTTATGAAAGTCTTTAATTTTGTTTGTTTGTCATTTTTGTTTTTCTCCGTGTTTCACAGCCATACGATAGAATTGTAATCAAATCGGGAAACACAATATAATGATAGTGATGTGATGTTCAATAATCATTTTGTTATTCATCATCATCATGTGCCTGTACGCTCCTTATGGTGTATTGAGCCACCACTAGAGCTGATCCCTTTGCAGGAAGCCTGCACCAAATATTCCGATGTTCTTGTAGCTGTGGTTAACTGTAGGATGAGGTAGCCAGCCCCATGAACAAATTCATATTTATCACCTTGTCTGAGGGGGCCCGTAGTCCTGTTCTGTCTTTGTCTTTTCAGAGGCCCCCAGGGAACTAGACTGGGCCATTTTGTTATTATTGTAGTCATGACAGGAGACCCATGATAATGACAGTGATGTGATGTTGAATAATCTTTTTGTTATTATTGTAATCATGACAGGAGACCCATGATAATGACAGTCATGTGATGTTGAATAATCATTTTGTTATTATTGTAATCATGATAGCAAGCCCAAGATAATGACAGTGATGTGATGTTGAATAATCATGTTGTTATTATTATAATCATGATAGCAAACCCAGGATAATGAGAGTAATGTGATGTTGAATAATCATTTTGTTATTATTGTAATCATGATAGCAAGCCCAAGATAATGACAGTGATGTGATGTTGAATAATCTTGTTGTTATTATTGTAATCATGACAGCAAATCCATGATAATGACAGTAAAGTGATGTTGAATAATCATTTTGTTATTATATTCATGATAGCAGATCCATGATAATGACAGTGATGTGATGTTGAATAATCGTGTTGTTATTATATTAATCATGATAGCAAACCCAGGATAATGACAGTGATGTGATGTTGAATAATCATTTTGTTATTATATTCATGATAGCAAATCCATGATAATGACAGAGATGGGATGTTGAATAATCAATCTGTTATTATTGTAATCACGACAGACCCATTTTAATAATTATTATATTATATTGTAATCATAACAGGAGACCCATTTTAATAATTATATTATATTGTAATCATTTCAGGAGACCCATGATAACGACAGTGATGTAATGTTGAATGATCATTCTGTTATTATTGTAATCATGACAGGAGACCCATTTTAATAATTATTATATTGTAATCATAACAGGAGATCAATTTTAATAATTATTATATTGTAATCATAACAGGCAGCAATATACAAGAGCAAATGAAGAGGTGGACAGAATATTTTGGGGACCTTCTCAATAGACCAGCTCCACAAAACCCGCCGGACATCCAGCCAGCAGAAGAAGAGCTACAAATTAACGGTGAAAGACCAACGAAGGAAGAAATAAAGAAAGCCATAAAGCTTCTAAGAGATGGAAAAGCGTCTGGACCTGATGGCATTCCAGCAGAGGCCATCAAAGCAGATATCGACACGGCTACAGAGATGTTATATAAATTACTTGGTAAAGTCTGGGAAAAGGAAGAGATACCAGCAGAATGGAAGGAAGGATATCTGGTTAAGTTGCCTAAGAAGGGAAATTTACAAGAGTGCACAAATTATAGAGGAATAATGTTACTATCAGTGCCAGGAAAAGTATTAAACAGGATTATCCTTGAGAGATTAAAAGAGTCCATAGACAAGAAACTGAGAGATGAACAAGCAGGGTTTTCGACAAAACAGAACATGTACAGACCAGATAGCCACTTTGAGAATAATAGTTGAACAAAGTCTGGAATGGAATTCACCACTATACATCGGATTTGTGGACTACGAAAAGGCATTTGACAGTGTAGACAGAGAATCACTTTGGAAATTGTTGAGGCATTATGGAGTTCCCCTGAAGATCATTAATTTAATAAAGAAAACATATGAAGACATGACATGCAGAGTTCTTCACGAAGGACAGCTTACAGAACCGTTTGGGATAAGAACAGGAGTGCGACAGGGATGCCTCTTGTCTCCATTTCTTTTCTTGCTGGCAATAGATTGGGTTATGAGATCATCGACAACACACAACAGAAATGGAATCCAGTGGACTCTGACTAAGCAGTTGGATGATCTGGATTTTGCTGATGACTTGGCTCTTCTGTCCCATAGCCGTAATCAGATGCAGGACAAATTGAAAACACTCGATGAGA
Source organism: Oreohelix idahoensis (assembly GCA_024509875.1). NCBI lineage: Eukaryota > Metazoa > Mollusca > Gastropoda > Stylommatophora > Oreohelicidae > Oreohelix > Oreohelix idahoensis. The sequence continues at coordinate 192,721 of JAMPIV010015507.1, forward strand.
GGTCACAGCAATTGGGTCTGAAAATACACAGGGAAAAGACAAAAATAATGCGAATAAATGCAGGTAATGATAACAGGGTTGAACTTGAAGAAACACCAATACAAGATGTAGAATCATACACATATCTTGGCAGTAATATAGACAAAGTTGGAGGGACAGATAGCGATATCAAAATAAGAATACAAAAGGCAAGAGGAGCTTTCATTGCATTGGGAAATATATGGAGATCAAGAGAAATAGGATCCAACACGAAAATAAGAATCTTCAACTCAAATGTGAAGTCAGTCCTATTGTATGGCTCAGAGACATGGAGAACAACAAAGACAACAACCAAAAAGCTACAGACTTTCATAAATGGGTGCTTGCGTAGAATAGAGGGATTAAAATGGTATGACAAGGTTACCAACGTGGAACTGATGACAAGAACTAGACAAGTGCCAGTGGAACAAGAAATGAGAAGAAGACAATGGCGATGGATAGGACACACACTGAGGAAACCTGTTGATAGCATTACAAGGCAGTCCTTGTTCTGGAACCCCCAGGGCAAGAGAGGCAGAGGAAGACCAAGAAGTACATGGAGAAGAGAGTTGGAAACAGAGGTGAAAATGATGAGGAAAACATGGAAAGAACTTGAGATGATGGCACGTGACAGGAGGACTTGGCATGTGTTTGTTGAAGGCCTATGCTCCTTTGGGAGTGGAGGGTTATGAATGAATGAATCATAACAGGAGACTCATTTTAATAATTATTATATTGTAATCATAACAGGAGACCTATTTTAATAACTATTATATTATATTGTAATCATAACAGGAGACCCATTTTAATAATTATTATATTATATTGTAATCATAACAGGAGACCGCTGATGATGACAGTGATACGGTCAGCTTAGGAGCATTTTCTCTGCAGGTTAGTGTTTGTAAGCGCAATCTTTCCAGACATGTTGTTCTGTTCTGTTTTAAGTGACTTTTGCTTGAGATATGTTTAAAAAAGTTTTACTTTTGTGGTTTTTTCCCCTTCACATATTGCTCACTGTTTGCACAGAATTCTCTTCACGTATTGTTTAAGGTTTGCTTGAAATACCCTTCATAAATTGCTCATTGTTTGCACAGAATTCTCTTCACATATTGTTTAATGTTTGCTAGAAATACCCTTCATATATTGTTTATTTGAAACTCTCTTCACATATTACCGAATGTTTTGATGAGCTTGGCTTCATAGACTACTAGCTGTTAGGTTAAATTTCATTAACAGACTTTTTTAAGTATCCTGTTTATTACCATTTAAAAAAAAAAAGGATTTTAATTAAAGTAGACACAGTTTCTTTATTACTTACTTACTTACTTAGTCGTTCCCCTTCTACCGTGAGGTGTAGAGGTTTGGAAGAGAGAGCGCCAGACTATCCTATCGGCTGTCTTCCTCCTGGCCTGGTTCCATTCTAGTCCTCGATCCTTCAAAGATTGTCTAATGTTGTCCTCCCAGCTGACTCGGGGTCTGGATCCTTGGCTCTTTGTTTCCCATGCTTGTCGTGGTATCCGATCTTCTCCCATTCTGCAGACATGGCCAAACCATCTTAATTGGGACTGTTCTACTTGGGTCTGCAGGGGGTAGGATTTAAGGCCTTGACGTATCGTCTGGTTGCATACCATGTCTCTTCTTGTTACTTCAACCACCTTCCTCAGATACCTCATTTCTGAGGTTTGGATCTGGCTTTTATGGGTTGTAGTCATTGCCCATGACTCGCATCCATATGTCAAGACTGGGACATAGGTGGAGCGGTACACAGCCATCCTCGTTTTCCCACCAACCCCTCTCTTGCTGAGGAATCCTCGATCCATGGCCTGAAAAAGTCTCCCAGCTGCTGCTTTTCGAGTGGCCAACTCTTCCCCGATGCTCCCCCCCCCCCCCCCCCCCCCCCCCCCCCCCCCCCCCCCCTCTCGGTCTACAATAGCCCCGAGGCATTTAAGGTGGTCGACCTGCTCCAGGACCTGTTCTCCCAGCTTAATCTGATGTCTTCCTTCTTCTCGTGATATCACCATGGATTTTGTTTTAGAGCTGCTTATGACCATCCCTCTCTTCTCCAGCTCTTCCTTCCAGACTTGCAGGTTGGATTGGAGATGTGCCTCTGATTTAGCAATCAGGGCGACATCATCAGCAAATGCCAGCTCCGAAATATAGACCTGTCTCATCTTCCAGTACCCCACTGAATACTTTCTTGTTCTCTCCTTACATGCCTTGATGACATCGTCCATAAGGAGTATGAAGAGGTAAGGTGATAGGATATCACCTTGTCTTACACCAGTGGTGGTCCTGAACTCTTCCGACTTATGGTTTGCTGTCCTCACATAATTTCTGCAAGACTTGTAGAAGCTCTGTATAGCATGAATCAGAGGTGCTGGAATATTCTTTCTTGCCAAACAGTCCCAAAGTTTGCTCCAGGGGACCCTGTCAAACGCCTTTTCCAGATCTATGAAACAAAGATGCATCTCACTCTTATACTCAAGGGCCTTTTCACTCAGCTGTCTGAGTGTGAAGATTAGGTCTTGAGTACTTCGGTTTGCTCGGAATCCGCACTGGACCTCATCCAATTGTGGCTCAGCCAGGCGTCGGAGTCTCTGTTCTAGGATTCTAGAGCAGATTTTACCAGGGACACTGAGAAGGGATATGCCTCTATGGTTTCCACACTGTCGATTGTCACCCTTTTTGAAAATTGGTGTTATGATGGCAATCTCCCAATCCTTTGGTATGGTCTTGTTGTACCACGCTGCCTGTAAAACCCTTAAGAGTAATAGGTCGCCTGATGCTCCCATGAACTTAACCATTTCTGGTGTTATACCATCATGCCCTGCTGCTTTGCCCATCTTGATTTTCTCCAGTGCTGCCTTCAGTTCTTCCATCTTTATGTCATCTTCACCATCATTGGTTTTCTCTTCTGTGCTAGTGTTTATCATTTCTGATGCTTCTCCATGTTCACCATCCAGGAGTTCTGAGAAATATTCTTTCCATCTTCCCATTACTTCCTTCGGGGCAGTAAGCAATTTGCCTTGCTTGTCCTTTATAAATTTGAGAGGGCATTGTTTTTCCTTCCTCATGTTCTTTAATGTCTTATAGAACAATTTCTGGTTTTCTTGTGCATCTTTTTCTAGCTTTTCTCCAAATTCTTCCCAGGACTTCTGTTTTGCTGTTAGCACTTTGTTCTTTGCTTCTGTTCTGAGTGTCACATATTCTCTATATTTTTCCATTTGTCCTGTTGTGTTTTTAGCTCCTAAGTATTGTTTCCATGCCATTTTCTTCTCTCTTATTTTCTCTTTGACTTCCTCTGTCCACCATGGTGTCCTCTTTCTCTTGTTCCCAAGTCGGACTTCACCGCATGCTTCTGCAGCAGCTGTCTTTATGATATCCTTGAATTTAATCCAGAGGGTTTCCAAGTCATCAGGTTGTTCTTCTGAGTTGCTCACCGCTGCAGCAATAAGCCCCTGATATCTGGTCTTAATTTCTGGCTCTCTCAGCTTGTAGGTCCTAATGCTCATTTCTCCTGTTCGTTTACTTGATTTCTTGCGTGATGTTGGGCAGTTCCTAGGCTGAGCAACTCTTTCAGTTGTTCTTTTGATTGTTAGCGTTTCTTTATTTTGTAGTTTAAAAATCGAGACCTAATTTTAAAGTTAAGGCAGTTTCCATCTTTTCCGTGAGGGAAAAAATAAAGTAATAGGGAGGATCCCGTTACACGCCCATTGAGGCATATTGGGAATATGGTGTTAGGCCCATATTTTCTTGACCATCGGCACACAGGGTGATGTGGTCAGCATAACGCCGGCCACCTTAACCTTCCCAGAGTTACTCTGGTACCCAATTCATGAGGCTGGGTCGACCCGGAGCCATTTGCGGTCTAAAAAATCCCACCTCAACTGGGGATTGAACCACGGATCACCGATCTAGGAAGCAAGTGCACTAACCACTGTGCTACTGAGGCTCTCGAAAGTAATAGGGAAAGAGAAAGTAAACAAAAAATGTCAGAGTCAAACTGAACACTACGATTTATGTAGTTCTCTAGAGTCTCAGTGGTGACATAATGACAAGAACAACTATTCTCTCTGGCATGTCGTAAGAGGGGGGATAATATGAGGCTTGCTACCTCATCATGTCAAATAAATTGCTACAGACACAACTACTATAAGAACACATGAATGGTTTTGGTGCAGGTTTCCTACCATGGGGACCAGTTGTAATGGTGACTGCCACTGTCATACTCCACAGGGAGGATGGGTGTGAAAAAAAATGGAAAAAAGGTAATTCTTCTTACGAGGACAAAAGACAGAGAAAATAGCCAACGTTACGACCACAAGGCCTTCGTCAGGGAAAAGAAAGAAAGTGAAGGCTAGATAGGACACATAAGAACCTAAATAAATATTTAAAAATATAAGAATTAAACCATGGTACTTCCCTGAAGGAAACTACCCGCAAATGGACTCAAGACGAATTACCTTTTTTCTATTTTTTTTCACACCCATCCATTTTACTCCACGTCTTACAGCAGTTCCCCTCAACTTCCTCCACAGGGAGGAAAATGGGAAATTGTGAGGATACACCTAGACTTAAGGAGTGGAAATTGTGAGGATACACCTAGACTTAAGGAGTGTAATTCAACTTCTGTTATCTTTTTACAGGATGGGGGATCACCAGGTAGTTCAATAGTGAGCTCCCCTCACAGGTTAGCTCCGCCCAGCCATGTGTTTCTGACACCAAAGTCTGCGTTGAGGTCCATTAAAACACCGCTGAGGTGGGCAACCATTGGTCCCAGCTCGGCCAGTAAAAGCAAATACTTGTGATGCAGAGATTACCAGTTTGTTTTTGGGTCTTCCGGATGAAACAGTCAAGGAAACAGAATCAGGGATTGTGACATGTACTAAAAAACCAGAACCATACTAATGGCATTCAACTTTGTGTGGTTTTTTAAATTATTCAGTTTTTTGGTATTGCTGGACAGTTTAAAATAAAAATATGTAAAGAAGTTTGATTTTCTGTGAAGTAGGCACATTTTCAGTCAGTTAATGCCCTTTAGCTCCCCAAGGAGCATAGGCCTTCAACTAACACATGCCAAGTCTTCCTGTCACGTGCCATCAGCTCAAGATCATTCCATGTCTCGTTTATGTCTTTCTCCACTTCTCTTCTCCGTGGTTCTTTGGTCTCCCGATACCTCTTTTACCTTGGGGATTCTAGAACAGGGATACCTTGTCGTGCTATCAGCATGTTTCCTCTGTGTATTCCCTCTCCGTCTCCGTCATCTTCTCATCTCTTGTTCCACTGGCGCTTGTCTGGTTATTGCCATCAGTTTTGCGTTAGTGATCTTGCCATACCACTTCAGTTCTTCTATTCTATGCAAGCACGTAGACCTTGACCTTGTCAGCAGCTCAAGGTCTTTCCATGCCGTCTTTATCCCTCTCATTTCAATCTTCAGTTCTCTTCTCCTTGAGTTATTAATAAAAAATATTCATCCATGGCACACAACTTTGTGGGCATCCTGTGGTGTTCAAATATCCTTGTGTATCTCCAAAAATACCGTGTGTACTGACCTTTGAACAGGCACTGATGCAGACAATTATTTTGATTACATATTTCAGGTAACTTCCCCAGGGGGCTGTGGGGAGACAAGACAATAAGATTAATACTTTCTCAGATATATTGTAGGAGAGGGGACTAATGTGAGGTTGTGCATGAACCAGGCAACATGACAGTGACAAACAAATTGTTGCAGAAACCAGTTTTGCTTGAACACATGAAGGCTTAGCTGCAAAAGGTGGTGGGAGCTGGGCTATCTCATCATGTAAACCTAGTTGCTACACAAGCCACTACTTCAAGAACACAAGAAAGCTTTCATGCAGGTTTCCTGCAAGGGGACCAGCTGTAGTGGTGGCCCTGTGCTCCATAAAATGAAAAAAAAAAGATGATGAGTTCTGACATTTGAAGCCCTCAAACAAACAAACATAACTTAAAGAACTTTAGTTGTAGAAATCTATATTGCTCCCACTGTTACATATTGACTCTGAAGGTAATGGAGACATCTCTGTGTAATCTTCACGTAATCATACCGTTCCCCACTGCTTTTATCACATATGGGATATCTCACGTATGACCCCTGTATATTGCCTGTATATCTGGAATTGTATTTTTGAGTTCAGGTTTATGTGACTGGCTTCATTATCAGGCAGGTTTCCTGATTTGTAACAGTGTTTGGTCTCCAACATATCCGCAGTAGGAAATTTTTTTAAAATAAATAAATAAAACTAAAACATGATATTACTATGTGACGATTCATTGCTATAGAGTTGAAAGTTGGCAGCATCTACTGAGGCCAAGTTTATGTAGTTCTGAGGACTCAAAGATAGAGAATACGACTACTGTTCCCCTCAGGCATGTCATGAGAGGTGACTAAAATGAGATTGCACTTGCACCTGGCAACCTCATACCATAAAACAAATTGTTGCAGAAACCACTAGTGCAGGGAAAACATGCATTCTTAGGTGCAAGCTTCCTTACTTTGATGGGCCCAGTGATGGCTCCAAACTCTATTAGGGGCACAAAGGAAATGATAGTGATGATCTACTGCAGCGAGTAATTTATTTTTTAAAGTAATCCTGCAAATAGGTCACAGGTCAGACGCATTATGCTCCTTGCTGTAAATTGTTGTAGCTGGTTGTTTATCAACACACATTGGTAGAAGCTGGATCTGCATCTAATCCGAGTCTTAATTTTTGGTTGCCCTCCCATTTGATCTACAGGAAAGTCTAGTTTTCACGCCTGTACTTTAGCAGCAGATTCTTCAAGATTTATTGAACACTGTCAGGCAATCATTCAGTGTTTATGTTTATTGTTTTTTTTTGTTTTTTCGCCTTTACTAACACTAGAACAATATATTTGAATGAGGTAACTCTGTCAGAAAGACGTACACATTATATATGTTAATGGGAGGAGCAGCACTATTTTAAGTCCGGGGGTATATGAAAATTAGGATTAGTCAGGTCGGAGTGGTTAAGAGGTATGGCGTCTGCCTCGATTTTTAGAGGCACCGACCGGGTTCGATTCCCAATTAAGGGAATATAATTTATGGAAATTTATTTTCAGAACCAGTGGTCTTAATGATGTTAAACTCCCCCCCTGGTCTCCTGGGTAGTTAGGTCGGATGCCTAGCCTTCTCGGATAAGGTAGAAAAATAGGAGGTCCCGCGTGTAAGTTGCGCACATTAAAAATCCCATTGCAGTTGGAAATCATAAAGAGTAGGCTGTAAGCCCGCTGCCCAGGCATAATTTAAAAATTAGAAACCTACCCACCACAAAACTATTTATAGAATGTGTGATTCCTATATACACACACTGGAATTCTCGCTGGTGCTACAGAGTTAGTGCACTGTGCTGAGATCCTCCTTGTGTGATCTAAGGAAGGAGATCGGAGCACTGATGGAGTTTTCCATGTGCAGTGAAGATAGTCCTTAAAAAAAAAACTAGGATTAGTCTATTTCCTGATAAATTATAATCTTCTGAATCTAAATATGTCAAAATCAAAAGTCAGAACACATTCTAAGCAGGTGTATTTTGAGTGTCAAATGTGTATTTTCTATTTTTTTTTTTTAAATTGTTTTTTTTTTTTTTTTAATGAAGAAAACCATGATTTTCTTAGCACCCTGTTTTATGTAACTAATTTTCTTATAACTTGCCTGTTTATTCATCATTTGACAAAAGCTTTGGCACATATACTTTCCAATGCATAATAAAACTTTTTTCGTTCAGGTTAATATCTTATCAATATTTTGATTCACTGCCAATAATATAAAATTTAGCCACATTTGTTAGACTCTAACTTAAAGTTCTGTAGCTTGGGATCTATTAAAGTTATCAAAAACTTAATCTGACAAGATTTAAAATATAATGATGAGCTTCCTAATCAGATGTGGCGCTTACAACTTTAGAAGTAATAAAATAAAAAGGCTTAGGGAAGTTAAATATAGCATTAACACCCACTGTGACTGCCATTTCCAAGGCAACCAGCTAGCGCTAAACTATTACATGCTTGGTTATAGGAAAAAGGATCCCGTTACACGCCCATTGAGGCATATTGGGAATATGGTGTTAGACCCATATTTTCTTGCCCATCGGCACACAAGGGGTGATGTGGTCAGCATCACGCCGGCCACCTTAACCTTCCCAGAGTTGCTCTGGTACCCAGTTCATGAGGCTGGGTCGATCCCGGAGCCGTTTGCGATCTAAAAAATCCTGCCTGAACTGGGGATTGAACCGTGGACCACCAAGCTAGAAAACCGGGTGCACTAATCACTGCACTACTGCGGCTCCCATGCTTGGTTATGCATAACTGTTATTACTTTAATTTATTCTCGTGTATTTTAATTGAAATCCTACAATTATATATGAAGGTAGCATTTCACTAGCTCTGCCCCTTAATCTCGTACAAGGCAAGTAATATAAGGCTGGCATCCTCATCATGTTAAACAAATTGCTTGCTGCAGGCTTCCTGCAAGGGGACCAGTTACAGTGGTAGCTCCATCCATAAGGCAAAGGAAAACGAAGATGACCTCCCCTGACGTGAGAACTGGACCTCCCAGACATATCTGTTTAACATATTTTAAAAATCATTCTGGTTTAACCTTTTTACGATTACTTACAATTTTTTAAAGCAGTGCCTCACATGGCGTTAAATGTCAGTAAATTAATAATAAATAAAGGTGCATAAAAAATATATATATTATTGTTAAGAAAGTCCAATTTGCAGAGTGGTTAAAGCACAGGCCTCTGTAAATGGGTGCCTTACTCTGCTGTTGAGTTAGGGAAGGCAAAGGCATTGAGGAAGGCAACTGGCCATCCCAGCTATCGAAGCTGGACCTAGTTTATTGAAGTCTCTAACACATTACTCCCCTATGGCAGTATCTGCTGTGGGACTACCTATCTTATTGTTAAACGAGCACGACAAGCTGTTCATAGGATAACATGGAATGTTGATGATTTTAGCATAAATAACACATTTCACAGCTTATGTAGAAATAAGAAATGTGTGTGACTTTCAGTTCAAGAATTCACAATCTTTAGTCAAGCTTCCTAGTTAGTCGTTTTTGTACAGCTAACAATTTTGTATTAGAATATGTGGCTTTATCTTTTAGGTTGTGGCCAGGTGTTTTTTAAAAATTGGTGGCCAAACATTGTTAATAAAGTTTGCCTGTTAATAGTAGTTATGTACAGCCCGCTGTCATTAATCAGATTTGCCTGTTGTATCCTGTTATATGGGCAGCATTATTTCATACAGTGATTAAATGCATATACCGGACATTACCTCTTAATATGTTTCAGTATATATTCTCACTAGGTTGTGTGCGTTGTAAATAGGTGCCACATGATATTTATTCTTTCCCCACCAATCAGTTCATATTAGAATGTTATCATTATTAGAATGTTATCATTATTAGAATGTCATTGTCATCAATTATATTTATCTTGTTATGCATGAAATTTTTTAACATAATAGACAATTAGGCAATGAAGGATGATAGTGATTTGATGTAATGTCATTAAAGTCAGAAATGAAATATTTCTCATCAGTGTATGTATTTTGTAATATAATCCCTTATTGTTGTAGTTGATCAAAACTGACTTCACTGAACTCCTGGCAAACCTGTAGGTGCTCAGTCTCCCTCAGCAAATGTTGAAGGATATGAATGCTGATTGTTACAGTAAGGCGCTGGTTATATGCACATCTAACACATCCACTCATATGTCAGCTCTGCTAATGTTATGCTTGATGCCCCATTCTAGCAGTCTGGTTATATGCACATCTAACACATCCACTCATATGTCAGCTCTACTAATGTTATGCTTGATGCCCCCCCCCCCCCCAATTCTAGCAGTCTGAGTCGGGCTGATTCATCGATTGCAGTGTTGATCTCTCTAACAAGCAAGTATCTTGAGTATCTCTCCTGATACACGAGAACAGGCTTTTGCCCGGGCGATAGCATGTCTGGATTTTATCGTCAGAAGTCAAAGTTTGAAACTCATCATCAAAATGGGGGTATCTCTTGCACAGCCCAAGGCCATACGCATTCCTTCATTTTGAAACATTGCATCTTGTGCACTGGAAAAAAGGCAGTGAGTTTCTATTTTGTTGCTTACTGAAAATTTCTTCATCAGAAACTGCTTTTTGAATGGTAGACTGGTTAGAGTGTTTGCTTCTGGAGGCAAAGTTACCTGGGCTCAAAACCTGGCAGCGTTAAGCTCCAGCCTGCACTACTGTAAATGTCTATGTGATTCAGCACTTCAATTAGGGAAGGCTACGGCAGCGAGAGGGTTTGGTGTGGTTTGAAGGACTATCTTCATTGCACACGGACAACTCCATCAGTCATCCGAACTCCTCCCTTAGATCACACAAGGAGGATCTCAGCACAGTGCTTGAACTCTGTAGCACAGACGAGAATCCCAATGAGTGAATATAGGAATCACACAGTCTATAAATATTTTTGTGGTGGGTAGGTTACCTAATTATAAAATTTTGCCAGGGCATGGCTGTGTGGCCTACTCTTTACGATTTCCATCGGAGGGCAACAAAATAGGTGCTGATATAGTTTGTGAAGTGTTACTCTTAGGTCATCCAGGTCAGCATTATTCTGACTTTACAGCGTTGCAATTATTTACAGCACATCTGTGAAGACAGCTACTTGTGTCTCTCTGAGCTTTCTTCTGTCATTTCTCCTGCAGTTTTTAAGATTCCCTCTATTTTAATTACCTTGGGGATTCTAGAACAATCTCTACCATTTAATGGTATAAACTACAGGCGTCCCCCGCTGTTCGACGGGCCGCTTTTTTGACGATCCGCTCTTTCAACCCTTGTCAATTATAACTAGAACCCATACATTCAACGCGTGGTTAGCTCTTTTGACCTATTTCGTCATGTTTCCAAGCTTTTGTTCACTTTATTGTACAGTACTTTTGTATATTTAAAGGTAAGCTTTTGTTCATTTTACTGTACTTTTGTTTACATATAATGTGTTATTTAGCTTTCGCATGCATTCGCAAGTGATATATAGTGCGTTATTTACGTTTTTCGGCTGTCAAAATGCATTTGCAAGCTAAAAAAAAAGACTGGGTTCCGCTTTTTGGCAGTGCTCTGGTCCCTAACCTGTCGAATAAGCAGGGGACGCCTGTATTTTTTGCCAGTGTGTATCCTATACAACGCCAGTGTCGTCTCACCCCTTATCCCACTGGTGCATGCCTGGTTTTTTTTCCATCAAAGAATATGACTACTGCATCCTTAGGTATGTCGTAAGAAGCGACTAATATGGGGGGGCGGCGGGGGGGGGCGGGGGGTGCAAACTCATGTAAAATAACTGCTACATGTATCACCACTGCAAGAACACATTAATGCTTCAGGGCAAGCTGCCTGCAAGTAGGTCAGCTGCTATGGTAGCACCGTGCTTCATAAGGAGCAAAAAGGGAAATCATGAGAAAAAAAAAATGTATTTAGGCTTAAGTCAGTATTTTGTTATCTTAAAATACAGGTGTTGTAGGAAAGAACATCCACAGAACTATATTTCTTTCATTCATTCACTACACCTTGGTTCTTTAAGCCTTCAACAAGTTCATGTCAAGCCTTCCTGTTCTGTATCTGCTCTTGATAAAACTCTTGGCCTCTTCATAAGTTATGCTTGTATCATGTCGAAGTAGCTTTCCACCTTCCTTTGCCAATCTGTCAGCCTCTTCATTTCCGGGGATGTTGCAGTGAGAAGGGATCCACTGTATCACAACTCTTTTTAACTGCTGACATAGTTTGTGAAGTGTTTCTCTTAGGTCATCCAGATCAGCATTATTCTGACTACTGATTTTTCCGTGTGTTCTTTATCCCTCCAGTTCCCTTCTATGTTTTTTTTTCACCCTGGGGATGCCAGAATATATGCTGCCTTGTAATTCTATCATAAGGTTTCTATCAAATGCCACTGATTTCTTCATGTGAACGATGCCTCATTAAAAGACTCGAAGGCAGTGCAACAGACAATAGAAATGGCAGACAGAGGGCTACAGATCATAGACCAAAGCAGACTCCTGGGAAAGTTCAAACTGTGGTGCCTCCAGTTCATGTTGATACCGAAGTTGCTGTGGCCACTGCTTATATATGAAATAAGCACAAGTACAGTGGAAGCTATAGAGCAGAAGGTCAACAAGTTCATGAGAAAGTGGCTAGGGGTACCACCAGGTCTGTCAGATGTAGCACTGTACTGCAAAAAGTCAAAACTTCTGCTTCCTTTCAAGTCAGTTGTTGAAGAGTACAAAGTTGGAAAGGCAAGGCTTGCAATGATGCTACGCGAGTCAGCTGATGACGTGGTTAAGTCCATTCAGCCCACACTGAAAATGGGAAGGAAGTGGAAGAAGCTGTTGATGCTGCCCAAGAGTCACTCAAACTGAGGGAGGTAATGGGATACACACAAATGAATAGACGGGGATTTGGTCATGGAGACATCCGCTGGTGGTCCAAGGCATCAAGCAGGTAGCGCAGAGACATGGTAGTTCAGGAGATACGAGGAGCTGAGAATGATAAGAGGTTGCAAAAAGCAGTGCAGCAGGTCCAATGGACTACATGGGAAGGAGCCCTGCAGAGGTCCTTGACATGGAATGATATATGGCACCTCTTAGGCTCAGCTTCGTGGTTAGATCAATGTATGACCTGCTGCCGTCGGCCACCAACCTTGTGAAATGGGGAAAGTCGGATGATGAGCAGTGCCCCCTGTGCCAGGGGAGGCAGACACTTGAACACGTGCTCTCAGCGTGTAAGGTGGCATTAGGGCAAGGGCGATACACTTGGCGCCATAACAAAGTGCTAAATGAGCTTGCTGTGACATTAGATCAGGCAAGAATGAAAGCGAATAGCAAAGTCCGGCCAGACACCGCAAACACATACTTTCTGAGGGCCGGAAAGTCAGCACACCCCAAACCGAGTAAACCTGGTAGCAGTTTACCATCTCTTCTTGACTGTGCAAATGACTGGGAGATGGCGGTAGACCTACCTGGACGAGGGGCATATCCAGAGAGTATCAGAAAATCGCGGAGACGGCCGGATATAGTGCTTCATTCTTCAGCAACTCTTCAGGTCATACTGATTGAACTGACCGTGCCATTTGAATCCAGATTAGACGAGCAACATTCGTTCAAAGCGGCCAAGTATAGTGATCTGGTCGCGGATCTGAGACACGATGGGTTCACTGCAAGGGTCATGGCTGTTGAAGTGGGCGCAAGAGGGCTTGTGGCTGCATCAGTGTATGATCTATTGAAACTGTTGGGGCTGAAGAGACAGTCGAGAACAAGGGCACTGAAGAGGCTTAGTGAAACTGCAGAAAAGGCATCAGGCTGGCTGTGAAACAACCGCAATGGGCAATGGAAATCGTGACAATAAACGCTGCAGTACAGAAAACACCAGGAATTTTTCTAAGTCCACAATACGCTGAGTTTTTATGCATACTAGTGAAAGGGCTGTGGCTGAGAGGCGACAGGCGATGTATACTATAAGGGGTGTCAGGAAGAATTTCAGTGGCGAGCACGCAGAGTCAAGTCTCGTCGGCTTCGCGCAGGTGACTCAGTGTGTGTCTGTAGTTGTGATGTGCTACGGAGCGAACGGAATAATCTGTCTTCTCTTTGTTACTTTCACAATTGCCTCCACGGCTGGCGGAGTTGTGGATTAAAGTTGCTACCATAAGTGAAATGGGTTCATTTTCGATACAAGACAACAGGAGGCTGAGACGCTTGGGAGTTATGACCCATAGTCTGCCAAAAATAAAGTTTGATTTTCGGAATATTTCTGTTTTCAGTTGTTTGGATTCAAAAATTACAATCTGATAGCTTATAACAAGCTAAGTGTTTGAGGAGAGTATATCTGTTAGGTTATGTTCTGAGAAGAAACTGATGATAAAACCTCAAGAATAATGATAATGCGACAGCACTTGAAGAAACACCACTACAAGATGTAGAATCATACAGTACATATGCCATATAGCCAAGAAGCTACAAACTTTCATAAATGCGTAGAACACAAAAGTGGTATGACAAGATCACCAATGTGGAACTGATGACAAGAACCTGACAAGCACCAATGGAACTGATGACAAGTACCAGTGGAACCGATGACAAGAACCAGTGGAACCGATGACAAGAACCAGTGGAACCGATGACAAGAACCAGTGGAACCGATGACAAGAACCAGTGGAACCGATGACAAGAACCAGTGGAACCGATGACAAGAACCAGTGGAACCGATGACAAGAACCAGTGGAACCGATGACAAGAACCAGTGGAACTGATAAGTACCAGTGGAACTGATAAGTACCAGTGGAACCGATGACAAGAACCAGTGGAACCGATGACAAGAATCAGTGGAACCGATGACAAGAACCAGTGGAAGCGTTGACAAGAACCAGTGGAACCGATGACAAGAACCAGTGTAACCGATGACAAGTACCAGTGGAACCGATGACAAGAACCAGTGGAACCGATGACAAGAACCAGTGGAACCGATGACAAAAACCAGTGGAACCGATGACAAGAACCAGTGGAAGAAAAGACAAGAAGAAGATGCTGAAGATAATAGGACACACATTGAGAAAACTTGCAGATAGCATTACCAGACAGTCCCTGTTCTGGAATCCCAAGGGCAAGAAAGGTAGAGGAAGACCAAAGAACACAAGGAGAAGAGAACTAGAGACAGACATGAAGAAGACCTTCAGATGATGGCACGGGACAGGAAGATGTTGAAGGCCTATGCTCCTTTGGGTGTTGAAAGGTGAAAGAAAGAAGAGTATAGCTAAAGTTGGATGGATAGACAGTAATATCAAAATAAGGATATAAAAATGCAAGACAAGCATTCTTTGTATTGGGTAATAAATGGACATCAAATCAAACACAAAACTTGGAACCATCAACTTAAATGTCAAGTTAGTTCTATTGTATGGCTGTGAAGCATGGTTTTGTTTGCTTTTTAAGGACTATCTTCATTGCACACAGACTACTCTATCAGTGCTCTGATCTCCTCCCTTAGATCACACAAGGAAGATCTCAGCACAGTGCACAAACCCCGTAGCACCGACCAGAATCCTGATGTGTGTATATAGGAATTACACATTCTATAAATATTTATGTGGTGGGTAGGTTTCTTATTTTTACAATTTTGCCAGGGCTGCGGCCTGATAGGCCTACTCTTTATGATTTCTAACTGCTGTGGGATTTTTAACGAGCGCAACTTGCACATGGGACCTCCTATAATTTTGTCGGGAAGGCTAGGCATCCGATCTCAATATCCAGGATACCAGGGGGGAGTATGACATCATTAGGACCACCAGTTCTGAAAAAAAAAATTTCCATAAATTATATTCCCTCAACTGGGAATCGAACCTGGTACCTCTAGAACTCAAGGTGGACGCCATACCTTTTAGACACTCCGACCCCCTGTGAAGCATGGAAAACAGCTAAAACAACAACAAAATAGATACAGACTTTCACATATAGGTGCAGTCAGCGACCCATGGCTTGACTGCTTGCGTCAGGGTCAGCGAACTAGAGCGGACCAAGACCCTACTCCACCTCCAAGTGGTGGTCCTGGAAACAGGCTGCATCACTGCAGTCTGGCTGAGTGAGTAGGGATCGAAGAGGGAAGGAAAACCCGGTCCAAACAAAGGTTTTTGCTGAAGTTGTATCGGCCGAAAGGAGCAGATATCGCAGCTCCGCTGTAAACGGACACAACGCAACCAACGTCCTTTTCAGGACGAACGAAGAAGAAGATATAGAGAGGGGCTTGCGTAGAACAGACGGATTGAAACGATGCTACAGCTGTATAAGATTTTCAAAAAGTTGAACTGAAAACAAAAACCAGAGGAGTGTCAGAAGAAGATTCTAGAGGGATAGGATACACACTGAGGTAGCCCGTTGAGGGATAGGATACACATTGAGGTAGCCTGTTGAGGGGTAGGATACACACTGAGGTAGCCTGTTGACAGCATTACCAGGCAACTTTTGTTGTGGAGTCTTCAAGGATAAAACAAGTTGAGACAGACCGAGGAACACATGGAGAAGAGAACTGGAGATGGAAGTGATGAGGAAGATGTTGAGCTGATGGCATGTGACAGGAAGACTCGGCAGGTGTTTGTTGAAGGCCTATGCTCCTTGGGGAGCTAAAGGTTATTGACTGATTGAATGAACTCATAGGTAAAAAAAAATGTAAAGGATCCCGTTACACGCCCATTGAGGCATATTGGGGATACAGTGTTAGGCTCGTATTTTCTTGATCATCTGCACACTAGGGGTGATGTGGTCAGCCTCACACCGGCTGCCTTAACCTTCCCAGGGTTGTTCTGGTACCCAATTCATGAGGCGTTTGCGGTCTAAAAAAATCCCACCTCAACTGGGGATCGAACCATGGACCACCGAGCTAGGAAGCCAGTGCACTAACCATTGTGCTGCAGCGGCTTACAACTCAAAGGGGTACCTACATTTAAAGCAAAAGGTCTTGTAACCTGTCACGTGATGTTTTACATCTATTTGTGCACTTGTGTTTTACATGAAGCGTGCATCAGATGTCGGACATAATATGTGGTGAGCTAAACTAAATATAGCCAGTCATATAGCTAAATCATAACATATATAATGACATATTTAAAGAACGAAGTAAAAACAGTAAAACTGTTGCACGTGCGTATAATTTCATTAAAAAAGGAACCAGAAATGGTAGATGATTCGTTTAACAATATACCTATCGGTATGAGATCGGCTAAAATAGTATAAAATTGGAGTTAAATGAGATCAAAAAAATACAAAGAGTATATAGGATTTTCCAGTCAACTCCCCAGAATTCGCCACGCCACCTAGAAAAATATAGGGAAGGTATTTTCAGGAAAACGGCCCATTATGTGCGTTAAAGTTTTGGAACGAAAGGGGTGTTCAAGAAGAAAGGCACCTGTTGGCCGTCAAGAAAAGACATACAGGTACAGAATGTAATGTCTCTGGTTGATAGCTGCTAAGTTTTGTGCCGCACTGAGCTTTGCATATCTGATTAATGATAGCCTGAATTGTTATTCTAGTAAGAGAATGTATTTTCCGCAGTGTTTAAAAGTCTGTTCACCCTCTGGTTATAGTTCATGGCTAGAAGCAGGTTGTATGCCATATTGTAATGGTGAGCTCGACAACGTATCTTCATTATTGTTAACCAGCTATCTATTTTGCGTATTAAAGTGCTTGTATTTGTATTATTGTTCATTATAGTAATGGAGATAGCCAGAACGTCTTTGAGTTATTCT
Organism: Oreohelix idahoensis; assembly: GCA_024509875.1. NCBI lineage: Eukaryota > Metazoa > Mollusca > Gastropoda > Stylommatophora > Oreohelicidae > Oreohelix > Oreohelix idahoensis. The sequence continues at coordinate 210,044 of JAMPIV010015507.1, forward strand.
TTATGTGTGGCGTCTTTAAGTTGGTTTTAAGTGTGCAACATCTCGCAGTATGTCACGAGCCTAATTTAGAGGACTATGTTATAGTGTTAGGTAGTCTACCATTCTGTGATAAATTTTCGGGGGCCCTTCTCTATAATTTTATATTTTCAGCGCTGCAAGTCACGAGACTAGTTTAGAGGACTATATCATAGTGTTAGGTGGTCTACCATTCTGTGATATATTTTGGGGGGCCCTTGTCCTCTATACTTTTATATTTTCAGCGCTGCACATGTCACGAGACTAGTTTAGAGGACTATACTCTTTTTTTCTTAAATTTAAATCTAACAATTGTGAAATGTTATTCATACTTGAATAATTTAACAGGCAACATATTTGTCCCAAATAAAACGTTGCTACCTAAGGAAGTATTTTACATAAGACATTCCTAGACAAAATAGTAACAAAACTTTTGAAACAACAGGGATGAATTCTCCTGCTTTGGGTGCAGCAAGGTCGTTGAAATAATCAGCGGTCACTGGTGAGTCAGATGGAAGTTTGGATTGTATCCACTCATCAACAAACTCTTCAGCAATATCCAAGGGGACAAAGCCAATTTTGAGAATCTGGTGATGAAAGTCTTTCACATCAAACAGCGGACCTGTGAAAAGAGCATGAACAAGAACTTAGAGGCTAGAACAGCTTTCATTGCATCAGGAAATATATGGAGATCAAGAGAAATCAAGTTCAACATAAAAATCAGAATCTTCATATCAAATGTCAGGTCAGTCCTATTGTATGGCTCTGAAAGATGGACAACAACAAAATAAAACTACAGAATTTCATGAATGGGTGTGGGCCTAGAATAGAAGAATTAAAATAGTGTGACAAAGTCATTAATGTGGAACTGATGACAAGGTCATTAATGTGGAACTGGTGACAATGTCATTAATGTGGAACTGATGACAAGGTCATTAATGTGGAACTGATGACAAGGTCATTAATGTGGAACTGGTGACAAGGTCACTAATGTGGAACTGATGACAAGGTCATTAATGTGGAACTGATGACAAGGTCACAAATGTGGAACTGATGACAAGGTCATTAATGTAAAACTGATGACAAGGTCATTAATGTGGAACTGATGACAAGGTCATTAATGTGGAACTGATGACAAGGTCATTAATGTGGAACTGATGACAAGGTCACTAATGTGGAACTGATGACGAGGTCATTAATGTGGAACTGATGACAAGGTCATTAATGTAAAACTTATGACAAGGTCACTAATGTGGAACTGATGACAAGGTCATTAATGCGGAACTGATGACAAGGTCATTAATGTGGAACTGATGACAAGGCCATTAATGTGGAACTGATGACAAGGTCATTAATGTGGAACTGATGGCAAGGTCATTAATGTGGAACTGATGACAAGGTCATTAATGTGGAACTGATGACAAGGTCACTAATGTGGAACTGATGACAAGGTCATTAATGTGGAACTGATGACAAGGCCATTAATGTGGAACTGATGACAAGGTCATTAATGTGGAACTGATGGCAAGGTCATTAATGTGGAACTGATGACAAGGTCATTAATGTGGAACTGATGACAAGGTCACTAATGTGGAACTGATGACAAGGTCACTAATGTGGAACTGATGACAAGGTCATTAATGTGGAACTGATGACAAGGTCATTAATGTGGAACTGATGACAAGGTCACTAATGTGGAACTGATGACAAGGTCATTAATGTGGAACTGATGACAAGGTCATTAATGTAAAACTGATGACAAGGTCACTAATAAGGAACTGATGACAAGGTCATTAATGTAAAACTGATGACAATGTCATTAATGTGGAACGGATGACAAGGTCATTAATGTGGAACTGATGACAAGGTCATTAATGTGGAACTGATGACAAGGTCACTAATGTGGAACTGATGACAAGGTCACTAATGTGGAACTGATGACAAGGTCACTAATGTGGAACTGATGACAAGGTCATTAATGTGGAACTGATGACAAGGTCATTAATGTAAAACTGATGACAAGGTCATTAATGTAAAACTGATGACAAGGTCATTAATGTGGAACTGATGACAAGGTCATTAATGTGGAACTGATGACAAGGTCATTAATATGGAACTGATGACAAGGTCATTAATGTGGAACTGATGACAAGGTCATTAATGTGGAACTGATGACAAGGTCATTAATGTGGAACAGATGACAAGGTCATTAATGCGGAACCGATGACAAGGTCATTAATGTGAAACTGATGACAAGGCCATTAATGTGGAACTGATGACAAGGTCATTAATGTGGAACTGATGGCAAGGTCATTAATGTGGAACTGATGACAAGGTCATTAATGTGGAACTGATGACAAGGTCACTAATGTGGAACTGATGACAAGGTCATTAATGTGGAACTGATGACAAGGCCATTAATGTGGAACTGATGACAAGGTCATTAATGTGGAACTGATGGCAAGGTCATTAATGTGGAACTGATGACAAGGTCATTAATGTGGAAATGATGACAAGGTCACTAATGTGGAACTGATGACAAGGTCACTAATGTGGAACTGATGACAAGGTCATTAATGTGGAACTGATGACAAGGTCATTAATGTGGAACTGATGACAAGGTCACTAATGTGGAACTGATGACAAGGTCATTAATGTGGAACTGATGACAAGGTCATTAATGTAAAACTGATGACAAGGTCACTAATAAGGAACTGATGACAAGGTCATTAATGTAAAACTGATGACAATGTCATTAATGTGGAACGGATGACAAGGTCATTAATGTGGAACTGATGACAAGGTCATTAATGTGGAACTGATGACAAGGTCACTAATGTGGAACTGATGACAAGGTCACTAATGTGGAACTGATGACAAGGTCACTAATGTGGAACTGATGACAAGGTCACTAATGTGGAACTGATGACAAGGTCATTAATGTGGAACTGATGACAAGGTCATTAATGTAAAACTGATGACAAGGTCATTAATGTAAAACTGATGACAAGGTCATTAATGTGGAACTGATGACAAGGTCATTAATGTGGAACTGATGACAAGGTCATTAATATGGAACTGATGACAAGGTCATTAATGTGGAACTGATGACAAGGTCATTAATGTGGAACTGATGACAAGGTCATTAATGTGGAACAGATGACAAGGTCATTAATGTGGAACTGATGACAAGGTCATTAATGTGGAACTGATGACAAGGTCACTAATGTGGAACTGATGACAAGGTCATTAATGTGGAACTGATGACAAGGTCATTGATGTGGAACTGGTGACAAGGTCATTAATGTGGAACTGATGACAAGGTCATTAATGTGGAACTGATGACAAGGTCATTAATGTAAAACTGATGACAAAGTCACTAATGTGGAACTGATGACAAGGTTATTAATGTAAAACTGATGACAAGGTCATTAATGTGGAACTGATGACAAGGTCATTAATGTGGAACTGATGACAAGGTCATTAATGTGGAACTGATGACAATTTCATTAATGTGGAACTGATGACAAGGTCATTAATGTGGAACTGATGAATGGGTCACTAATGTGGAACTGATGACAAGGTCATTAATGTGGAACTGATGACAAGGTCATTAATGTGGAACTGATGACAAGGTCACTAATGTGGAACTGATGACAAGGTCACTAATGTGGAACTGATGACAAGGTCATTAATGTGGAACTGATGACAAGGTCATTTATGTAAAACTGATGACAAGGTCACTAATGTGGAACTGATGACAAGGTCATTAATGTAAAACTGATGACAAGGTCATTAATGTGGAACTGATGACAAGGTCATTAATGTGGAACCGATGACAAGGTCATTAATGTGGAACTGATGACAAGGTCATTAATGTAAAACTGATGACAAGGTCATTAATGTGGAACTGATGACAAGGTCATTAATGTGGAACCGATGACAAGGTCATTAATGTTGAACTGATGACAAGGTCATTAATGTAAAACTGATGACAAGGTCATTAATGTGGAAATGATGACAAGGTCATTAATGTAAAACTGATGACAAGGTCATTAATGTGGAACTGATGACAAGGTCATTAATGTAAAACTGATGACAAGGTCATTAATGTGGAACTGATGACAAGGTCATTAATGTGGAACTGATGGCAAGGTCATTAATGTGGAACAGATGACAAGGTCATTAATGTGGAACTGATGACAAGGTCATTAATGTGAAACTGATGACAAGGTCACTAATGTGGAACTGATGACAAGGTCACTAATGTGGAACTGATGACAAGGTCACTAATGTGGAACTGATGACAAGGTCATTAATGTGGAACTGATGACAAGGTCATTAATGTAAAACTGATGACAAGGTCATTAATGTGGAACTGATGACAAGGTCATTAATGTAAAACTGATGACAAGGTCATTAATGTGGAACTGATGACAAGGTCATTAATGTGGAACTGATGACAAGGTCACTAATGTGGAACTGATGACAAGGTCACTAATGTGGAACTGATGACAAGGTCATTAATGTGGAACTGGTGACAAGGTCATTAATGTAAAACTGGTGACAAGGTCATTAATGTGGAACTGATGACAAGGTCATTAATGTAAAACTGATGACAAGGTCATTAATGTGGAACTGATGACAAGGTCATTAATGTGGAACTGATGACAAGGTCATTAATGTGGAACTGATGACAAGGTCATTAATGTAAAACTGATGACAAGGTCATTAATGTGGAACTGATGACAAGGTCATTAATGTGGAACTGATGACAAGGTCATTAATGTGGAACTGATGACAAGGTCATTAATGTGGAACTGATGACAAGGTCATTAATGTGGAACTGATGACAAGGTCATTAATGTGGAACTGATGACAAGGTCACTAATGTGGAACTGATGACGAGGTCATTAATGTGGAACTGATGATAAGATCATTAATGTGGAACTGATGACTAGATCATTAATGTGGAACTGATGACAAGGTCATTAATGTGGAACTGATGACAAGGTCATTAATGTGGAACTGATGACAAGGTCATTAATGTAAAACTAATGACAAGGTCATTAATGTGGAACTGATGACAAGGTCATTAATGTGGAACTGATGACAAGGTCATTAATGTGGAACTGATGACAAGGTCATTAATGTGGAACTGATGACAAGGTCATTAATGTGGAACTGATGACAAGGTCACTAATGTGGAACTGATGACAAGGTCACTAATGTGGAACTGATGACAAGGTCACTAATGTGGAACTGATGACAATGTCATTAATGTGGAACTGATGACAAGGTCATTAATGTAAAACTGTTGACAAGGTCACTAATGTGGAACTGATGACAAGGTCATTAATGTGGAACTGATGACAAGGTCATTAATGTGGAACTGATGACAAGGTCATTAATGTGGAACTGATGACAAGGTCATTAATGTGGAACTGATGACAACATCACTAATGTGGAACTGATGACAAGGTCACTAATGTGGAACTGATGACAAGGTCATTAATGTGGAACTGATGACAAGGTCATTAATGTGGAACTGATGACAAGGTCATTAATGTGGAACCGATGACAAGGTCACTAATGTGGAACTGATGACAAGGTCACCAATGTGGAACTGATGACAAGGTCACTAATGTGGAACTGATGACAAGGTCATTAATGTGGAACTGATGACAAGGTCATTAATGTAAAACTGATGACAAGGTCATTAATGTGGAACTGGTGACAAGGTCATTAATGTAAAACTGATGACAAGGTCACTAATGTGGAGCTAATGACAAGGTCATTAATGTAAAACTGATGACAAGGTCACTAATGTGGAACTGATGACAAGGTTATTAATTTAAAACTGATGACAAGGTAATTAATGTGGAACTGATGACAAGGTCATCAATGTGGAACTGATGACAAGGTCATTAATGTGGAACTGATGACAAGGTCATTAATGTGGAACTGATGACAATGTCATTAATGTGGAACTGATGACAAGGTCACTAATGTGGAACTGATGACAAGGTCATTAATGTGGAACTGATGACAAGATCATTAATGTGGAACTGATGACAAGATCATTAATGTGGAACTGATGACAAGATCATTAATGTGGTACTGATGACAAGGTCATTAATGTGGAACTGGTGACAAGGTCATTAATGTGGAACTGATGACAATGTCATTAATGTGGAACTGATGACAAGGTCATTAATGTGGAACTGATGACAAGGTCACTAATGTGGAACTGATGACAAGGTCATTAATGTGGAATGATGACAAGGTCATTAATGTGGAACTGATGACAAGATCATTAATGTGGAACTGATGACAAGGTCATTAATGTGGAACTGGTGACAAGGTCTTTAATGTAAAACTGATGACAAGGTCACTAATGTGGAGCTGATGACAAGGTCATTAATGTAAAACTGATGACAAGGTCACTAATGTGGAACTGATGACAAGGTCACTAATGTGGAACTGATGACAAGGTCATTAATGTAAAACTGATGACAAGGTCACTAATGTGGAACTGATGACAAGGTCATTAATGTGGAACTGATGACAAGGTCACTAATGTGGAACTGATGACAAGGTCATTAATGTAAAACTGATGACAAGGTCACTAATGTGGAACTGATGACAAGGTCATTAATGTGGAACTGATGACAAGGTCACTAATGTGGAACTGATGACAAGGTCACTAATGTAAAATTGATGACAAGGTCATTAATGTAAAACTGATGACAAGGTCACTAATGTGGAACTGATGACAAGGTCATTAATGTAAAACTGATGACAAGGTCACTAATGTGGAACTGATGACAAAATCACTAATGTGGAACTGATGACAAGGTCATTAATGTGAAACTGATGACAAGGTGATTAATGTGGTACTGATGACAAGACCATGAATGTGATACTGATGACAAGGTCATTAATGTGGAACTGATGACAAGACCATGAATGTGAAACTGATGACAAGGTCTTGAATGTGAAACTAATGACAAGGTCATCAATGTGAAACTGATGACTGCCTCTGCTAAAAGTTCTCTGTGCACAAGGTTTTGTTTGTCCTTATAAGTTTTGACCAAGCACGCACCATTTAACCTAGACACATGATCTGTTGGCTATATTTTTATATCCAAATAGTTGGTGTTTGATTATTTTTGAGGTTTAATAGATACTCTATTCAACCTGATCTAATGTGGACACTTTGTGTAATAATTAAGAGTATATTTTGAGAATGGTCCATAGTGCTCGACCTTATTGTTGTGTGTTATATCCAAATATTATTATAAAACTGTGCCAAAATTATAAATCTGGCTACCACTAATACAATAACTGGTATTATTTTTTTGGGCTCCCAGATGAAAGATTAGCTGGTATCAGTTTTGTGACCAATCATGAAATACCATATCTAGTATTATTTTTTTGGCTACCTATTATACAATAACTGGAATAATTTTTGGCTACCTATTATACAGTAACTGGAATAATTTTTGGCTACCTATTATACAATAACTGGAATAATTTGTGGTTACAGGTATACCTCAGAGATATTGCGAGTTCGGTACCAGACCACCGCAATAAAGCGAATATCGCAATAAAGCGGGTCATACCCATTTGTTGGCTTCCCAGTGCAAATAAAAACCTAAAATCATGTTTACACTTTGTCTATTAAGTGCGCAATAACTCTAGCTCTAAAAAAAAACATGTGTGACGTACATATTATATGCAGGTATTTATCTCCTTATATCTAGCTATTAAATAGCTTCGTCCACAAGTTTTATTACCGTCTGTCGCATTGCGGCGGATACGACGTCACGAATGAGTGTGCAAGAGAGGTCAAAAGCAGGGGAGATGATAGCCAAGGGTTCACGGGGTATTGGGCTGTGTGTCGTAGAGGAGTGAGGAGGGATGTGTGAATTGCTCCGAGATATTTCGGAGGTCAGTGTGTTTGATAGATATGTTCTGAAGTTATTCTGTTCATCCTGGAATGACAGAGTGCCTGATTCATTCACAGGATAGATAGATGAGTGAATAGAAATAATAGTGACGTTTGCCGACTGAAGACGGGCGATGTCCCGGTTCTTATATATGTTCATAGATACAGTTGATTACAGGACTGGATCTCGACATTTACTGACAGACTGTTATATGCCAGTATCTGTATTTACCCTATGCTATGGGAGTTAGAGATGTGTAGTGAAAGAGATCTCACAAGTAATACTTCATTGGAGCATACGTTTTATTTATAATAAACATGTTCATGATGTGAATAAGCTGGACGTTTCTTCAATTATTGAATGGCTGTTTATGTAGCAAGTTTAAGGACTCTCTTATGACCACTTGGCTACTGCTAATATGTTTACTCTTCCATGAATTAAATCATTAAACCTAAGCGCAAGTTGGAGAACGCCACAACATGTTAAAATTAAAAATACTTTATTGTACATAAAATGCTAATCTTTATCATCTCAGCCAAAATCTATCAGAAGAAGAAGGCACGTTATAATAAATAAACATAAATAATTTGAAGAAAAAAAACAGCGCAATATATGTGGGAAGCGCAATAAAGTGAGGTATACCTGTACTTATAATACAGTAACGATAAATAATTTTTGGCTGTCTTTAATACAGTAACTAAAATAATTTTTGGCTTTCTATAATACAATAACTGGTATCATTTTTGGCTACTTATAAAACAGTAAAGAATAAGTGTTTGCTACCTATAGTAGAGTAACTGGAATAATTTTTGGCTACCTATAATACAGTCTTCTTCTTCTTTGATCTAAGTTAGCCGCCGACCGTCAAAGCAGTCAGTGGCCATCACGCCTAGTGGCGTCTTGTAGGGCAACAACAAATTTATTCCACTTTGCTCGGTCGGTGGCCATCCTTCGTACAGTGCTCCAACTCTGGTTCATTCTTTGCATCTCAGCCTCCACAGTCCTCCGCCAAGTTGTTTTTGGTCGGCCTCTCTTTCGTTTTCCTTCAGGGGTTCAAAGCATAGCTGTTCTTGTGATGGCATCGGGATCTCTTCTGAGGACATGGCCAACCCAGCTCCAGCGTCTGCCAGCTATGATGGTGTGCATGTTCTCTTGCTTGCTCCGAGTAAGCAGATCTTGGTTGGGGATGGTATTCGGCCAATAGATTCGGTGAATTTTTCTTAGGCATGTTGTGTGAAAAGAGGACAATTTCGACATTTCCTTCTCTGTAACTCTCCAGCTTTCCGCACCATAGAGAAGCACAGAAAGCACACAGCTCTGATATAATCTTAATTTTGTGCTTGTGCTGTATTGAGAGGACTTCCAGATGTTTAGGCTAAAAAAACGCTATTCTTGCTTTGTTCATTCTGTTGTTGATGTCTTTGCTTGCCCCACCGTCTGGTGTTACTATGCATCCTAGGTATGTGAAGGTGTCTGTCTGTACCAGTTGCTGATTCCTTACTAATATGGGCTCAGGGTTGCTCACATTGAGCGTCATGACCTCTGACTTCTTTAAATTGATGTTCAAGCCCACCTGCTGGCTATACTTATTAAGTCTATCCGTTTTTTCCTGGATGTGTTGATGTGAATGTGTTAGTAGTGCAATGTCATCTGCATATTCCAGATCTTCCAATGTAGAAAATGTAGTCCATCTTATTCCTCTTGGACTGTTGTCTGGCGCATCACCCAGTCTATGACTGTTAAAAATAGAGTGGTTGATAAGGGGCATCCGTCGTACTCATGTCTTCACCTCAAAGGTTAGGTTGCTCTGCCCTACGCTACACGTAAAGTTGGCATAGATGATTTTTATGATTGACACTATGCAGCTTGGAATTCCATAAGCCTTCAGTATTTTCCATAAACTGTCCCTATTTATGCTGTCAAAAGCCTTTTCAAAATCAGCGAAATTAATGTACAGCTGTCTTTGCCATTCTGAGCACTGCTCTATAATGTTCCTGAGAGTAAATATATGATCTACACATCTTCTGTTCTTTCTAAATCCTGCTTGTTCTTTCCTCAGTTTGTGGTCTACTGCTTTTGAAATTCTCTGTATAATTATCCTGCCTAGTATTTTGCTGGGAACTGAGAGAAGAGTGATTCCTCTCCAATTATTGCTGTCTGCAAGATCTCCCTTCTTGGGCAATTTGACAATTATTTCGTTGTTCCACTCTGATGGTGTTGTCCCTGTTTTCCAGACTTGTGCAAATAGTGGTTCTAATAGTTCTGCTGCTAGCTCGGGGTCTGTCTAAAATAGCTCTGCATTTAAGTTATCATGGCTGTGACAGGTTATGAGAATCGATCACCTTGATCAGTTCGCTTGACTCCCGCCGGCACCCCTCATTCTTTCAATCAACTCGTTCCACGAGGTTCCCACCCAGCTTCCCTAATTAGCATGCAAGTTGGTTACGCATAAGCCATGCCTTTCTTGCTATCTGCCTTACTTATAGTTTTAGACACGCCTACCTGTCTTCTTTCACGCGCTATCGAAGCAGCTATTCAGAACCATAACCGACATTCCTTCAAAAGGGGACGGGCCAAGGGCGTCTGCCTGCTGTCAACAAACACGTGGAAAGTAGAATTGTTTTAAAGTCCCCAAAGACAGAGCGACTATCGCTAAGATCTCTTTTCATAACTAGATTTTCTAGGACCTCCTTGTTTTCTTCCCTTTCCATGAGATACGCCCCATTCTTCTATATATCCACATTTCAAGAGCCTCAATTCTTTCTTCCAAATGTTTATTCATCGTCCATGTTTCTACACCATACAGAAAGCAGAATATATACTGAAGCACATTAAAAATACACCACCTGTATAATCCAGGAACAGAGTGTGAAATGTAAATATAAGTGTTTACAAGTTTACATATTTGGAATCTTTATTCATTTTCCTATGAATCCATGCTGGTCATTAATTTGTACATTTGATTGTTATGAAATTCATTGCATTCTTTACAGGCAAGGGAGAAAACCAAAAATGCAACCAATAAAAAAATTCATTTACACTATCCTCAGTATCTGGTATGTCCACCGTGTGCTTGGAAACAAGCATGGCAGCGGCTCCGCATGGAAAGCACAAGTCTCTGAAGGAAATTCCGGGGAATCAAGTCCCATTCACGCGTAAGAGCAGCTTCGAGCTGTTGCAGATTAGCTGGAGAACCTTGCCTGTAGACTATGCGTCCAAGCTCGTCCCACAGATGTTCTATAGGGGACATGTCTGGTGATAGGGCAGGCCAATCAATCATCACAATGTTCTGCTGCTGTAGATATTGCTGCGTAATGCTTGCGGTGTGCGCACGTGCGTTATCCTGCTGAAGAAGCTGCAAGTCTGGATAATTTATGAACGCAGGAGCAACCAATGCATCCAGAACCTCATCTCGATATGTCACAGCATTAACATTTCTACGGAAGACGTGAAGAGGCAAGCGATGGTGAAAACGGAATTCTCTCCAAATGTGAATACTGCCACCTCCAAATCGGTTGTGCTGATGAACACAGCAATCTGCATCGCGCTCTCCACACCGTCGCCAAATCCGCATACGTCCATCAGCAAAGGATATGTTAAATCTGCTCTCGTTTATGAATAGGACAGCATTCCACTGCAGTCTAGTCCATCTGACATATTGCTCTGCCCATTGCAGGCGCTGCTGACGATGTCTGTGAGTCAAGTTTGGCCCAACATAAGGTCGTCTTGCAGTAAGACCTGTATCTCTGAGTCATCGTATGACTGTCATTCGAGAGACTTGCCCACGTCTACCCACTATTGCTCTTGCTGTTTGACTTGCCGGGAGAGAACGATTCCTTAGGTGACTCAGCACAATATGACGATCTTGCGCAGGGGTAGTAACTCGTGGTTGGCCACTCCAAAGTCTATCCCGGGCACTGCCAGTGGTTCCGTAATGTTCATTGAGACGTACAATAGAGCTGTGGTGGCAATTCATCCTTCTGGCAATGGCCCGCAAGCTCATTCCGGTCTCTAACATACCAATGGCTCGTTGGCGGTCGTTTTCAGACAGTCGTGGCATTTCAAGCACATGTACTGGGTGTTTTGTCTCAACGGCCTTTTTATACCGAGTATACTGCCACAACGCGTACACATTTTCAGGGTCATAGCTGTTGGGAATCGTGTTGCACGTGTAACTTTCATTGTTTTTGTGTAGTCTGTACACAAACCCGTGGGTTGAATCATGCATTTTCCAATCCAGCAGCCATTCGCTCTCTACCTCATGGCAAACACGGGGAAAATCCATTCCCACACTTTTTTTTTCCAGCTTCTTTTTTTTTTTTTTTAAATTAATGAAAATAAACAAAAATCCCGTTCAACCTCTGATGGGTTATAATTAGGACATATATTGTTTTCAATTCCAAATAATATGAACAACTGCCGACATGAGAAAGTTGCATCACATTTGTAAATAGGGATAATCACAATTGTGCTTAAGCCTATACATTAAAAAATAAATAAATAAATAAATAAAACACAAAATCAAGAAGAAACTATGAACAAGAATAATATTAAAGTGGAGGGGTGTAAAGGCGTGGTGGTTCTTGTTATATAACGGACTTTACCAGATATTTAATTGACTTTCATCTGTTTAAAGTCACATGCATTGTAAGAACAGCATCAGACCTTCACATTCCCAGCCACTATATATTAACATGTGTTCGTGTTAAATATTGTTTGACTACATTATGCAGTTCTCTAGGTCTGTCTATTCTCAACACCTCCTCTATATTTATAGGTAAGTTGGATCCCTGCAAATAATCCAATATTGGTATTCTCATTTGGTCATACCTCTTACATTTTAACAAGAAATGTTCTATATTATTGTCTTGAAGACATCCTGCACAGTAAGGTTCTTCTATTCTGAAATAGCCTTTTCCCAGCTGTAGTCTGAGAAGTTTTTTATTACTGGGAATTTTCAATTCCCTAGATATCTGACATTTTCTTGTTGGAGCCCTGAATATCTTATATGCATGTCTTCCTTTCAGATTTTTATCCCACTCTGCTTTCCATTCATCTGTTATTAAATCTTTAATTAAGCTCTTAATTTCTGATTTACTCATCCCTACATTTATTAGATTTTTATCAGATCTACCTTTCTTGGCTTCTTTATCTGCCTTTTCATTTCCTTCTATGCCAACATGTGAAGGTATCCAAGCAATTAATAATGAACATCCTCTGGAATGTAAGTATGTAGTAGCCAGAAAAATCTCCTCTGCTATATCAGGTCTACTACATTCTCGTAAGTTTCTAAGTGCTTTAATTGTTGAAAGAGAGTCAGTTAAAACTGTTAATTTATTGGGAGGGTTATTAGAGAATATTTCTAGTGCTTTTAGTATTGCCACCATCTCTGCAGTGAAAATGGATGTATTTTCCGTGATGCTATATTCTTTTGCCATTTGCCATATTGGAATATATATTCCTATCCCCAATTTGCCATCCTCTCCCTTGGATCCATCTGTGTACACAGTAATGCTGTCTTTTGATATTTGTTGTATATATTTATTGGCTGTGTTTTTAATATTTTCTATATTATTTGTTTTCTTAAGTATTTCTGCTAGGTGGTAGTCCGTGTCTGGTTTCTTGATCTCCCAGGGCGGAATCACTGACTTGTATTCACAACTGTTATTAATTGATGTAATTAATGTACCCAGATGGACAATTTCCTCCATACACTTCCATCCTGTAGGGTATCTAGTGGTATTCATTGGCTTGGCCTGAGTTGTTAGTTGGATGCTGAATTCTGTCTAATTTAATCTTGTTACTGTGTGCAGCAGAGTCATATATTATACTTCCATAATCTATTTTCCTCTAATGAAAGATTTATAAAAAGTGAGCATTGTCTTAGTGCTTGCACCCCATCCATTACCTTTCAAATATCTTAATAAATAAGTTAGTCAATCCTCTGCAAGACTCCACTAGTTTATCTATGTGTTTATTCCAGTTCAGCTGTTGGTCCAATATCATTCCTAGATATCGAGTGGTTTGAACTGTTTTAATGTTTTGCCCTTGGATATTTATGTCTATAATTTTATTTTTAACAACCCTACCTTTACTGAAGATCATTCCCAATGTTTTATTTGAATTCAGCTAAAATCCCCATTTTGTCATCCATTTACATACTTTATTTATTTGCTTCTGTAGATCATTATATAATTTTGGCAGATGTCTCCCAGTCCTCCATAAAGCAACATCATCTGCAAACTGTGACAATTTATTTGTTATATCATTAAATTCTTCACCTTAATCATTTACCATTATTGTAAAAATTGAAAGAGACATTACTGATCCTTGGGGCATTCCATTTTGTTGTTCATACAGTTCTGATCTATCATTGTTTACCTGAACAGTGAAATATCTATCTTGCAGAAAATTCTCTAAATAATTATACATTTTACCGGTTACTCCTATATTCTTCATTTTAAAGAGAGCACCCTCTCTCCAGCATTCATCATAAGCCCTAGCTATATCTAAAAATACTACCACAGTTTTTTCTTTCTTTTGAAATCCTGATTTTACTTTATGTTCCAATTTAATTATCTGATCCATAGTGCATCTGTTCTTCCTAAATCCTGACTGAGTTTGACTATATAAATTATGTTTCTCCAAATAAAACCTTAATCTTTTATTTACTTACTTACTTAGTCGTTCCCCTTCTACCGTGAGGTGTAGAGGTTTGGAAGAGAGAGCGCCAGACTATCCTATCGGCTGTCTTCCTTCTGGCCTGGTTCCATTCTAGTCCTCGATCCTTCAAAGATTGTCTAATGTTGTCCTCCCAGCGGACTCTGGGTCGTCCTCGGGGTCTGGATCCTTGGCTCTTTGTTTCCCATGCTTGTCGTGGTAACCGATCTTCTCCCATTCTGCAGACATGGCCAAACCATCTTAATTGGGACTGTTCTACTTGGGTCTGCAGGGGGTAGGATTTAAGGCCTTGATGTATCGTCTGGTTGCGTACCATGTCTCTTCTTGTTACTTCAACCACGTTCCTCAGATACCTCATTTCTGAGGTTTGGATCTGGCTTTTATGGGTTGTAGTCATTGCCCATGACTCGCATCCGTATGTCAAGACTTCTTTTATTTACTATGGTTTCTAATATTTTACCTAGATGGGAAGTTAAAGAAATTGGCCTGTATGAACTGGCATCATGGGCATCTTTTTCTGGTTTTAGTTTTGGAATAATTACTGCTGTTTTCCATGTTTTGGGAATTTTTCCTGTATTCCAAATTTTGTTAAAAAAGGTTGTTATAATTTCTATGGTACTTTTTGGTATGTGTTTCAAGATTTCATAGCTCAAGATGTCATGCCCTGCTGATGTATTTCTTTTGTCCTTTATTGTATTTTCAACTTCTTACATTGTAATATCTGCATTTAAATATGATAAATTTTCAGTATTATAAGGTACTTCTTTACTGAGTTTTTTAAGAAGTGTTGCTCTTCTGTTGACTTCAGCCTGTCCTAGATTTTCCTTAGAACTAACGCTATGGTAGTACCTGGCCAGCACCTCTGCTTTCTGCCAGTCAGTCTCTGCCATTTCAGGTCTTTTTATATTAGGTATTATCATATGTTTAGTTCTGCCTTTAATGGCTTTTAACTTATTCCACACATCTGTTGTAGAGTTAGTTGTAGGGTTCAGTGTTTGGCAGAAACTTCTCCAATGATTTTCTTTTGCCTTTAGTATTATTCTGTTTGATTCATTTCTTATTTTCTTATAAACATCTAAATTATCTTCAGATCTATGCTTTCTATATTCTTGTAGAGCTTGTTTTCTTTGTTTTTGAATTTCTGTACATCTAACTGTCCACCATGGTACTGGGTTTTTGTTCCAATGTTCATTCTTCTTTGTTTCCTTAATGCGGTGTGGAATTATGTGTTCTGGCATATATGCATTTGGGATATGTTTAACAGCTTTTAGTAATATTTCTTTTGTGAGATTATCTACAAATACATCTATATTTTCATTTTCTATATTATTCTTTTTTATCTCTTCCATTTCTACCAGAAAAGCTACCCAATTAGCTTTATTATAGTAAAATTTTGGTTTTTCTACCAGTTTGTTAGGCTTGTAATTATCTTTTAGTGTTATTTCAATGGGTAAATGATCTGAATTTGTGTCCCCAATAACTTCCCATTTTGCATTAGCAAGATTTGGTGTTACAATGCTTATATCAATAGCTGTGTCTTGCTGATTTGCACAAGGGTTAATTCTTGTTACTGATCCATCATTCAGTATTATTAGTTCATTTTTTTCAATGAAGTCCAACAGTAGTTTTCCTGATTTGTCTATTACATTGCCTCCCCAAGCTGTATGATGAGCATTGAAATCTCCCACTATGATAGTTCTGTTGTTTATTCTTTTATTCACGTCTGAGATATCTCTTTCGTTTATGTTTCCACTTGAACAATAAAGGTTAACTATTTTAATTTCTTCTAACTCAGTAGACACTGTTATAGTTATTCCTTCAAAATTTTCTGTTCTAAATGATTCCCAGTCAGTTATTACATATGTTTTATTAACTAGAAATGCCACACCTCCTCCTTTTTGAGTTTCTGTCCTATCATTTCAAAAGACTTTATATTCAGGGATGGTAAAACGTTGACTCGGATTAAGATTAGTCTCTTGAATGGCAAATATTACTTTAGATTGTTTATACATGCCTATTAATGCTGGTACATTTTTTTTGGCACTTCTGCAATTCCACTGTATTATTCTAATGTTCTGTACGTCCATTATTTAATTGTTAAGTTTGTTATAAATAGTGTTGTACTCTTTTACTCTGAAAAGTGTATAATATATTTATTTATTTTTTAACAACAAAGTCTCCTAGATTTTTGGTTTCTCTGTTAAAGTGAGTTTGTAGTTCACTTTGAAGATTCAGCATAAAGGCTTTCACAATGTTTGATACAGAATGAATAAGTTTTTGACAATCTGTCATTTTTTTCATTCCACATTTCTTCTAGTTGTTTTTATCTGTTCGCTTTTGCTCACTCATTATGAGTTTTCTTTCTGACTTTTTTTTTTTTTTTTTTTAAGGTGAACTTTATTTTCATCTCTTTGCAATTCTACAAATTACTGTACAGTTTACAACAAGTAAGAATGAAATTACATTGACAAGTTTTCAATTTAAAATCATGAGCATTTTACACAGAGGAAACATGATAAAAGGGGTTACATGGCAAATGAAAACTCTTCTGTTCTCGCAAGTACTTTTGTACACATGCAAACCCAAGTGATAGAATTTATGTGTTTGTGACAAGGGCTTGGTATATATATACCTGTCACAAAAATTAGGGGATATTGAATTTAAAAGTTATCCAAAGACAATATATTTCAAATTAATTCATTTATTCCTTCATACAAGTAAACTTGAGCATCATTACATTTGCGGTATAAGAAGGGTTATGGCTTTACTCACATGATTTTTTTTTTTTTTTTTTAATCATAGTATTCATTTACTATGTATATATATTTGTGACGGAATATCTGTCTCTGTCCTTTTGTGTGATCTCTCACACCTCCAGCCCTACGGCAGTATCATTTTTTTTCCTTCATTTTTCTCTCGGTTAGCTTTTATTTGGCATTTCATTTTTCCCCTTTATAGATTTTACTCTTTATGCTGGACATAGCATGGGGAAAGTCTCAGACGGTCAGCGACATATTTTTAAATCTTCATTCTTTGAGTTCTGCTAATTTAGCCACATCTTTAGCTAAATTAATATGAAACAAATATAAAGGTATGTTATCAGGCACTCGCAGGAAATAAAGAAGTAGAACACCAGACAACAGAAAAACAACAGACATGAGTGGCTTACCCAGGATTTGAACACTGGACCTTCCGTGCGACAACCCCGCCTAGCCATGCAAGCGAATCACACTATCCGCCCCGCCATCTACGCACCATCAAAACAATGATGTTTCAATGGCAGGTCAACAGTGCGAACCACAATACACGGCAGTTCAGCCTATTAATGACGCAATCACTTCTGTTGTATTTCTATCAAGCAGTATAGGCCGAATCCAACAAGACAAGGACCTTAATACTGTGTCCAGTAAATGATAGTAGACTAGAACAGTGAGAACGGGATAGTGGGTAGGTTTGGTATTGTATAAACATTTATTACACATAAGGGAGGAAAACCCGAGGCCTGTAAACAGTAAATTAATATGAAACAAATCTTTAGCTACTTCATGCTGTATGTTTTTCATGGTTTTTTCTGCTTTTCTCACTGTATCTTCTGTTATCGATGATTTGATTATTTCTCGGCATCAGTATATATAATAGTGATGCGTTTTTAATGTGTATACAATGTATCCTTTTAAATAACAGTCAAAGGGATATAGAACGAAAACACAATTTAAATTATATCCCTTTAATAAATATAATTGATTATCCCACTTTGAATGACAGGATTACACCCCTTTTTTAAAAATAGATTAATTAACTAAATTTACAAACTACATTGAAATAAACCAAATCTACAATAAATTGTACTGTAAGAACGTAAACGTTGTAACGGTTAGTAAATATTAAAGAAGGTAAATAATTGTAAAGTTTTTCTTTATACATTTATCTAAATTAATTTAATTATTATAAGATTTAAAAGCTATTCTGTTATCTTACATCAGTGCAGGACGTTTTGCAATTTCTTTGAACGAATTAGAAATTAAAGTACATGTAGAAAGTGTTCCACATGTTGTGGAACACGAAGAACCTACAGTGTATTTTACACTGTACAACCCCACGGCCTAATATCTGGCTTTTGGCTGGGATCATGTGTCTACACACGGGAAACAGTAGTGACATTCATGTCATGAGGTACCTAGTGTGAGAACACAGAGGATCACTACAATGACACATGTTGTCATTGGATCTTCTTGTGTTGGGACATGTGGTCTTGACCAGGGCCGGGTATGGGTGGGGCAAATGCAACCTCATGCGAGGAAAAAATATGCAACCTCATGCGAGGAATTACAGTGTATTTTACACTGTACAACCCCACGGCCTAATATCTGGCTTTTGGCTGGGATCATGTGTCTACACACGGGAAACAGTAGTGACATTCATGTCATGAGGTACCTAGTGTGAGAACACAGAGGATCACTACAATGACACATGTTGTCATTGGATCTTCTTGTGTTGGGACATGTGGTCTTGACCAGGGCTGGGTATGGGTGGGGCAAATGCAACCTCATGCGAGGAAAAAATATGCAACCTCATGCGAGGAATAAAAAAAAAAAAAAAAAAAGTTGTGGAACACGAAACTTTTTTTGACGGCGTAACTGCCTTACATAAATTTGTATATAAATAAGAATGTATCTGTCACTGAATGAATGAAAGGAGGATTGTTTTTCATCCAGTACAAAGCAAGGCGACCACGATTGAGGAAATAAAACTGAATCGGAAAGTGAAAGTCAGCGTTACTTTAGAAAAGCAAAACGCGAAAGAAGGTTTTTAATTGTATCTTCACTGAAATATTTTAGTGGAAGTTTTGTCTATTCAGTTTTTTCCTCCTTATTTCTCTCTCTCCCCCTCCCCTGTTATCACTATAAAAACGAGTGTGCATTATAATTTCAAGAACAAGGTAGTATGGTTCCTTTATCCCTTTTCCCCGTCTCCCTTTAATCACTACTCATCATCAGTTGCCATCTCCACAACGAAGGTTGGCTGTAATGGATCTCCAACGTCTTCTGTCTCTTGTCTTGGTGGTACACTCTGATAGACTCTTTCCCGTCCATCTTTTGATGTTATCTTCCCACTTATAGCGCTGTCTTCCCCTTGCACGTTTGCCTTCAACTCTCCCTTCTGTTATGGTCTTCTGCAGGGTGTTATGCCTTTTTATGTGGCCAAAGTATTTTAGCTGCCGAACTTTGACCTCTCTCATTAGTTCTCTTTTCATACCTAGATTTTCTAGGACCTCCTTATTTGTTTTCATCTCTTTCCATGAGATACGCCCCATTCTTCTATATATCCACATTTCAAGAGCCTCAATTCTTTCTTCCAAATGCTTATTCATCGTCCATGTTTCTGCACCATACAGAAATGCAGAATATATATAACACTTTATGATTCTCAGTTTTAATTTATGAGATAACTGTTTGGATGTCAGTATATGTTTCATGTTGTTGAATGTAGCTTTGGCCATTCCTATTCTCTTCTTGATTTCTGTTTCACATCTGCCATCTTCTGTTATTATATGACCAAGATATACGTAGCTCTTGACTTGTTCCAGGATTTTCCCATTTACGCTTATCTTTAATGTGGGTTTATCGTCTGTTTTGCTAATTATCATAGTTTTAGTTTTCTCAATATTAATGTCGAGTCCATATTCATGACTTATACTGTTCACTTGCTTCACTAGTTCTTGTAACTCCTGTTCGCTTTCAGCTAACAACACGGTATCATCTGCATATCTAAGGTTGTTTATTGATCTTCCACTGATGTTCAGTCCTGGTATTTCCTGTATCTGTTTGAAAATTTTTTCGGTGTATAAATTAAATAGGCAGGGGGACAGCACACAACCTTGTCTGACACCTCTTTTTATGTCTATGTATGGTGAATAATTCCTTCCCGATCTTACTGTGGCAGTTTGCTCCCAATAAAGGTTACTGAGTATTCTTATATCTTTTCCATCAATACCTATGTCTTTGAGGCATTCAATTATTTTCTCATGATGGATTCTGTCAAAAGCCTTCTTATAGTCAATGAAGCACATATACATACTTTTTTGGACCTCTGTATATTTTTCTGCTAATCTTCTTAGGCAAAATATTGCCTCTCTTGTTCCACTGTTCCGTCTAAAACCAAACTGTTCTTCTTGGATTTCGCTGTCTACTTTACTTTTTATTCTTTCCTGTATGATTTTGAGCAGTATCTTAATTGCATGACTCATCAGGCTGATTGTTCTGAAGTCTGAACATTCTGTTGCATTTGGTTTTTTTTGGGCAATGTTATAAAAACTGATGTCTTCATGTCGTGTGGTAAATATCCTGTATTGTATATATCATTGCATATTTCTGTGATTGTATCTATACCAAAGCTCTCCAGAGCTTCTATCATTTCAATGTTTATGTTATCCATGCCTGCTGATCTTCCTTTTTTGTATCATATGAATGGCATTCTCTACTTCTGATCTGAGAATGTTTGGGCCTTCATTAGAATCTGGTGATGGTTTTTTACCTCTGTTGTCCTCGAATAGTTCTTTTACGTATTCTGCCCATCTGTTTGATATGTCTTTTTCATCAAGTAATATTACACCATTTTTGTTCTTGATACAGCTTCCTCCTTGTGCAAACCGCGACCGATTTGATAATTTCTTTATTTCTTCATGCATATCTCTTGTCATGTGCTTCGCTTCCAAGTCTTCTATTTCCTTACATTTTGTTTCTATCCACCGTTCTTTTGCTTCTCTACACATAGTACGTATGTCATTGTCTATTGTTTTATATTCTGGAGTGTTTTTTGCTTTCTTTCTTTCTGCCATTTTATTCAAGATGTCATCTGTCATCCAAATTTGATTTTTCTTAGACTCCTTTTTAGGTAAATTTGCATTTGCTGATTGTATGCTTGTTTTTAAGCATTCCCATTTTGCGGTTGCTTTTTCTTCTGGGTTTTCTCTTCTATACTGCTCCATGCTTTCTGTCAATAACTGTTGGTATTTATTTTTGACTTCGATTAAATATTTCTGTTTTATATCTGGTTGTTTCAGCGCTGATATTTCTATCTGGGGTTCCTCCTGTCTTCTGTTTCCTGTTCTTTTCAGCTTTATATTTACTTTGATGATAACTGGATTGTGATCTGAATTTATGTCGGCGCCAGGATGTGTCTTTGCACTTGTGACACTGTTGCAAATCTATGTTCAAAATATCATGATATAGTCGATTTGATTACGTGTTACATCTCCTGGGCTTTTCCATGTGTATAATTTCCTTGGGTGGTGTTCAAAAAAGGTGTTACATATGACCAGCTGGTTTTCTTCACAGAACTGGATAAGTCTGTCTCCTCTATCATTTCTTGTCCCTAATCCATACTGTCCTACTATTTTCTTGTATTTTCCTTTTCCTACTTTTGCATTCATATCACCCATTACTATCAACACATCTGTCGATTTTACTGGTTTAAGTGTGTGTTGTAGCTCTTCATAGTATTCTTCTATTTCTTCCTCGCTGTAATCTTTAGTTGGTGCATAAGTTTGTAAGATTGATATGTCGAATGGCTTTGCTCTCATCTTTAGTAACATCATTCTGTCATTGTGTGTCCAGTATACGAATACAATTTTTCTAACTCCTTCTTTATCAACATTCCTACCCTCATTGTCGTTTTTGGGGCTCCTCTGTGAGTGTATAAGCGTGCGTACTGGTGAAAGTATGTTATGTAGCCTGGTATGCAAAAGTCTTGCCTCTGCAACCGCCCCCCGAGTTTCCTGTCGGTTGCCTCATAATAGAGGGAACAACAGGGAAAAAAAATATATTATGACGTGGAATACGTAATAGGATGGGTTTGAAAAAAAAATCGAAAAAAGGTGATTCGTCTTACGAGGACAAAAGACAAAGAAAATAGTCTACGTTACGGCCACAAGGCCTTCGTCAGGAAAGGAAAGAAAGTGAAGGCTAGATAGGACACATAAAAACTAAATAAAATAAAAACTGGGTACTTCCCTGAAGGCAAGAACCGAAATTCTATCAAAATCGCTGTCTGTTTGTAAGCGCGTGGCTGAACAGAAAAATGACTTCCGCCGCCGGATGTACACAATGCATACTAAGAAACTAAAAAACGAAACCGGAAGATAAACTACCCAACGTGATAAAAGAGGGAATCGGAAATAATAAGGGACAGAATGAGTGGGAGATAAATAAATAGGAAATAAAAAAATGTATATGGCATACAAATAGAAGAATAGGATAAGAGTGGAAAGAGTAAAATAGAGCAAGAGAGGAGAGGGTGACCTCAGACAAAGGTGTGAAAAGTGTTGAGACCGGCTGGTTTTAGACACCCCATGCGGTGGATAAGACGGTTCTCAAGCTGTTCTCGGCTGGCAGTGTCAGAGGAGCAGGATCGGATCGCTGTGACCTGGATGTCGATGGGACCATGGTGGTCAGGACCATTGAGTGTATAGCAACTGGTGTGGACTTTTGCTGAGCGATGTCATTTAAGTGCTGGCTGAATCTGTCCCCAAGTCGTTTGCCTGTTTGGCCAATATAAGTTTTGCAGCAACGTTTACATATGATCGTATAAATGACATTGCGCGATTCACACGTGAAGCTACTAGTGATGGTGTACGTAGCCTTAGGAAAGGACACCTTCTGGGTTGATATGACATACTTGCACGTGTTGCATCGTGTCCGACCACAGGGTAGTGTGCCAAAGTGAGTGGCATTCTCCTTTGGGAGACGGCTGTGAACAAGAAGATCCTTCAAGTTCTTGTCACGTCTATATGCCACCAAAGGTGCTTCACTGAATACTTTTTGGGTCAGAGGCTCAGCTTGGAGGATAGGGAGGTGGCGGAAAAGGATCTGTTTGACAGTAGTACTGTGAGGGTGATGGGTCAAGATTAATTTGACTCTATCCGAAGTGGATTTATGGTGAGGTTTGAGGGCCTCCAGACGAGAGATGGGGAGCACACGTTGGAGAGCAGAGGTGAGAACATGTTCTGGATAAAGTCTGTTACGGAAGAAATCCAACATCTCATTTGCTCGTAAGTGGAAGTCATCGTCGTCTTGGCATAAACGGCGGAGGCGGAGAAGTTGTGAAAAAGGAAGGGAGTCACGACAGGCCCGAGGATGAGAAGAGGTATACAGGAGGTAGCTGTGGGCATCTGTCGGCTTGTAGTATACTGAGGTATTAAGGCTGGAGGGCGTGATAGAAATAGTAATGTCAAGGAAGTTGACAGATACTGTGGAGACGAGGGAGGTGAACTTGATGGTGGGGTGAAAGTGGTTGACAAAGTCGATAAAGCGATATAAATCAGTCTCAGACATATCTGTGAGACCTATGCCATCATCGATATATCTGCGGTAAAACCCGGGGAAAGGACCGGAGTATTGTTGCCATATCTCATGCTCCAAGTGGCCCATGCATAGACAGGCATAGCTAGCCCCCATCTTCGTTCCCATGGCAATGCAACACCACTAATTTGGTCAAAAAACTGACCATTGAATTCAAAGGAATTCAGTTGAAGGACCAGTTCAGCAAGACGGAGAAGAGTGACAGTGGATATAGAAGGGCAAGTTGCGTTGGTCCAGAAAAAACTGAAGAGCTCGAGACCATCAGAGTGGGAAATAGAGGTATACAGAGAGCAGACGTCCAGCAAGAAAAGACGGTAGGAGCGGTCTGCTGGGAGTCGGATAGAGGAGAAAGTTTGTAAGAGCGTGATTGGTGTCTTTGATGAAGGAGGGAAGATTCTCAACGATAGGCTGGAAAATGCTATCGAGGCAGTCAGAAATTTGTTCAGTAGGACAAGAACCGGCTCCGACAATAGGTCTTCCAGTGTTTTCGATCTTGTGCATTTTGGGGAGCATGCAGAATACAGGCTTGCCCAAAGAGCTGTCATGAATCCTAAGACGAGATGCTTCGGAGGAAGTATCATTACTATGATAAGCTGATTTTAATCGTGTTGTGTACAATGCGATTGTTTAGAGACAGTCCCGCAATCGCTGGTCCTGGACCTGTAAAAAGTGCCATTGGTCAACTGGTAATTTTTTACCTTCACTTAGTACAAAAGTCCCTTCTGCCAGACGACAATGGCTCCATCCCTTGTCATCCGGTTTGATGACAATATCGTCTCTACGGCGAAGAAGGGAGAGAGCACCAGACTCCGCCGAAGTGAGATTGGAATAATGCAATCTACGAGGGCGGAGCTGCTGAATGTCCCATTGGATGGTGTTCTTGATAAACAGGTCCAGGTGGCATGAGAGGCTCCAGGTTTAGGTGTAAAGGAGGTTTTAGTAGAAGTCAGAAAAGCGTGCGAAGATGTCGGATTCAGCCGAGACAGCGGGCGGCAGTGCTGTCTTTTCCTCTCTAAAATGGAGCTTCAGCCTCATGCGGTGGTGAAACCGATGAACATCCTGGAGGAGATTGTATTGGTCTAGGGTCGGACGAAGAGGAACAAATTTTAGGCCCTTACTGAGAACAGAGCGCTCTCCCTCAGAGAGGGGTAGATCTGGGGGGATGCAGCCTACCTGAGTGCATGATGGAGTGGAGGATGGAGATGGGAATAAAATTGAATAACACAATTTACTCTCACATGAGGAGAATGGAAGGTGCATGGCTAGCAGGTGGGTGATTTTGTGGGACCAGGCTGAAAAGTTTGGTTTCACATACAACACCTAGGAATGTCGTAAGAGGCGATTAATATGAGGCGGTGCCGTCCGACCCTAGACCAATACAATCTCCTCCAGGATGTTCATCGGTTTCACCGTCGCATGAGGCTGAAGCTCCATTTTAGAGAGAAAGACAGCACTCCGCAGTCTCAGGCTGAATCCGACATCTTCGCACGCTTTTCTGACTCTACTAAACCTCCCTTTACACCTAAACCTGGAGCCTCTCATGCCCTGGACCTGTATATCAAGAACACCATCCATGACATTCAGCAGCTCCGCCCTCGTAGATTGCATTATTCCAATCTCACTTCGGCGGAGTCTGGTGCTCTCTCCCTTCTTCGCCGTAGAGACGATATTGTCATCAAACCGGCTGACAAGGGAGGAGCCATTGTCGTCTGGCAGAAGGACTTGTACCTAAGTGAAGGTAAAAACCAGTTGACCAATGGCACTTTTTACAGGTCCAGGACCAGCGATGCGACTGTCTCTAACAATCGCATTGTACACAACACGATTAAACAGCTTATCACTAGTAATGATCTTCCTCCCGAAGCATCTCATCTCAGGATTCATGACAGCTCTTTGGGCAAGCCTGTATTCTACATGCTCCCCAAAATTCACAAGATCGAAAACCCTGGAAGACCTATTGTCTCAGCCTGTTCTTGTCCTACTGAACACATTTCTGACTTCCTCGATAGCATTTTCCAGCCTATCGTTGAGAATCTTCCCTCCTTCATCAACGATATCACTAACGATCTTACAACTTTTTCCTCTATCCGACTCCCAGCAGACCGCTCCTACCGTCTTTTCTTGCTGGGGACGTCTGCTCTCTGTATAACCTCTATTCCCCACTCTGATGGTCCCTCCTAGCTCTTCAAGTGTACTCACGCTTCAGTTGACCTGCAACAACATCCACCAACTCTGCTGTGAAAAACATTTGAATAAAAATACCCACATTGGGTCACACAATCCCTCTTCACCCGGGGGGGGGGGGGGGGACGCCAAACAATCCAAACCATACCGA
>JAMPIV010015510.1:0-29899 GCA_024509875.1 Oreohelix idahoensis
AGTGACTGATTACTTGGAGATCATCTCTTCATCATTATTACGTGCGAGCTAGTTTGATATACGCAGAGCGAAGTATTGCATCCTCTAACGTACATACACGGGGACAAGGCACTTTGATTTTTACCTGCACGCGAGCTAAGTATAACTTGTATCCGTTATACACTTTATTACTATTAGCTGTGCCTTAATTGATTATGTCCACTTTCATATTTTCCGTGTTATGTGTTATATGTTGTGTATTCTTCGCGGGAGGTTGGGAGGTAGATCTGACGAACGAGATCCATCTCGAAGCCAATTCGGGCTCTTCGTCAGACGTTCTGTACGACATTATTTTGCAGACTTCCCGCAGTGGAATGTTCCTACGCGTGAGCGTAGAAGGATTCTAGGTCCACTGTGTCTGGTGGTCTGTGACACCTGTCTGTTTTAGCTGTAGTGTCACGTTTACTTGTTGTTTTTGGTAGCTATTTTTACTTGTGCCTTAGTTTTATGATGAATTTTGTATGTGATTATTGTCCATCTCACCTTTCCTGTCGTTTAGTTTTTTACAAAACCTATGTTTTTTACACTGTGTTGTCCATTGTCTTGTGCATTATTTAATCGCAGTTATCATCGTAATTCTTTACGACATTCCATTTTAGTTTCTCATTTTATTTTAATTGGATTTCTGCGAACGTCTTCGTTTGTTTTGAATATCTTGTCCTGTCATTATTGTGCTATTGTCTGTCACATTACTGCTTTCACACCATTACATGTTATAAATTACATTATTAATTATTAATATTATTGCCTATTATATAAATTGATTTTACCGTTCTAGAACAGGAACGAAGAACACTAGTTGTAGTAACACTTTTAAATAGTATTATTACATAATAATCTTGAAATGGCTACCTTAGACTATTTCATTAAGCAAGCAAAAGCTCTTCAGATGGCTCCTGATGAAGCTAAAGCATTTGCACTGTCAGAATATAAGAAAGCTCAAGAAATAGAAGCTGATCAGAGAAGATTGGAAACTTTACGTTTGGAAAATTTGAAATTTGAGGCTGAGGAACAAGAGAAGAAGATGAAATTTGAGGCAGATCAAAAACGGATTGAAGCTGAGGAAGATGAGAAAAAAATGAGATTAGCCGCTGAATTGGAAGAGAAACGATTTCAGCGAGAGGCAGAACATAAGCAAAAGGAGGCTGAAGAAAGACTTAGAAAAGAAATGGAAGTTAAACACAAGGAAATGGAACAGAAGCAAAAAGAAATGGAAGAAAGAAGATTGATAGCTGAACAAAATACATTACGACTTCAGCTTGAGAGGGAAGAGAATGAGAAAAAACGACAGCATGAACTGAAATTAGCAGAGTCAGAATATGAGAGACTTAGGTTAACTCAGGAAGCTAATTCTCAGAGAACTTTTGAAAGCCAAACTTCATCCAGACATGATAATTTTAAGGAAATTCACCTTAAATTACCAAAATTTAATCCCCCGTCTGATGACGTAATATTCTTCCTAGATAGGTTTGAGGCCACTTGTGGGTCTTATAACGTGGATAAAGCGCTATACTGTACATATTTATCCAGATTACTTACAGGAGATGCATTAGCAGTTTATCATACCACCAGCATTGGTGAGAAAAATGACTACAATGCTCTTAGAGCAGCACTTCTGCAAAAATTCCAAATGACAGAAAACGAATATCGTTTGAGATTTCACACATTACTACCTCAATCTGCCAGAAATTTTAGTGATTTTCTGTCACAGATACGACTAACATTAGAAAGATGGATCGAATTATCCAAAATTGAAAAGTCGTATGAAGGTCTCTTTGATTTACTGATGCGCGATAAGGTACTTTCGTCGGTAAAACCCTACATTTCTCGCATTTTTACACGAACGGAAACCTTTATCTATGAAAAATTTAGAAGAACATGCAAAAAATTTTTGCACTGCTCACCCAAACATGGATCTAAGTAACGCGCAGATTAAGAGTGAATTGCCTGTTGCTTTTGCAGCACAACAAAACAATTTTTCACGCAATCGTTCTTTTAGTGCTGATAGGTATGTCAATAAGGGAAATAATCATAATTTCAACAATGATAACTTTTACAAAGGGAAGCAATTTCAACAATCTGCTCCATTTAATGTTTCTTGGAACCAACTCACAGATCGCGAGATTTTGGTAACAATTATTTTAAAAATAATCAAGGACATTATAATAAACAAAACTGGAGATCAAGGTCTCAGGGTCCGCAAAACAGACAATTTTTTGGAAATAAACCATTTAACCAACATCATAACGATCATTCTACAAATTATCGGACTAATCCAAATTTTAACTCTAGCAGAAACGACAATTATGGCAATTTTAATGACAAAAATCACAATCGATCGCGCCGACGAGATAGACCGTCGAATAATACAGGTAGACATTCTAATGTTGCTTTTAATGATACACAGGCTAACATTGAACAGGGTAAAGTAGCTGAAACTCACAATGCTATGTCTTGTTCTCTAGATTGTTCCCAGGTGAAAGACTGTCCAGAATGCTCGACTCTTTTCCAGCCTAAGGCGATCACGACGCTGCGTTGCGGACATACCTTGCCTAGCCTGCCTGCAGTCTGTACAGCCACTGCTGCGTCAGTACACCAGGGACAGGGCTCTCTTAAGTTTCACAAGGGATTTGTCAATAATATTTCATGCTCTCTCCTATTTGACTCAGGTTGTACAACAATCGGTGTCCGGACTTCGCTGATCAACCCAAGTTGTGCCACGGGCCGGGTTGTCAAATGTGTAACATTTGGTGGCACTATTGAAACATTTCCCACTGCTATTATTGATCTTAACACACCTTTCTTTACAGGAAAGATCCAAGCATGTCTTCTGCCTAACCCAATTTGTGATGTAATACTGGGTCGCATACATGGTATTAAAGAGTGTACACCACAGCAAATAGCTGAATGGGAAGAGCGACATATTCAAACTGCAAATGCAGTAGTGACTAGAGCGCAAGCTACTAATATGTCGCATGATACACCTATTGAACCTACAGTTCATACCACTTGTGATGATGATGCTCCTATTTCACGGGAGTTGTTTGCAACATTGCAAAAGAATGATAATTCATTAAAAAAATTCTTTCAGTATGTTAACAAAAAGAATACAAGCAACAAACTTGCAAAATCTAGACATGACTTTATACTTAAAAATGGGATTTTGGTTAGAGTAATACGGGAAAAGGATTTATCCTTATGTTCTCAGATTCTTGTCCCATCCTGTATGAGATCTCGTATATTACGACATGCTCATGACTCGCAATGTGCGGGCCATATGGGTTTTTCGCGTACCAAATCCAGAGTGCTTTCGGCATTCTACTGGCCAGGCGTCCATAGAGATGTTACTCTCTATTGTCGGTCCTGTTTGATATGTCAAGAAGTTAAGGTACGGGGTCCATTTCATGCGGCTCCTATTCAAGCTGCGGACATCCCGATTAGACCATTTGATAAAATGGCCATTGACATTATTGGTCCAATGCTTCCATCTGCTAGAGGGCATACGCATATTCTTACGTGCATTGATATGTGCACTCGTTGGCCTGAGGCCATCCCTCTCAAGAACACTTCATCTGCCAGTGTAGCAGAGGCATTGATGTTAATCTTCTCACGCATTGGTTTTTCCACGGAAAATCTTGTCGGATCATGGGGTTCAGTTCATTTCTGAATCCATGTCTCAAGTTATGAAGACATTAGGTATAGACAGATCTCTTAGTTCTATTTATCATCCG
This sequence comes from Oreohelix idahoensis, assembly GCA_024509875.1. Taxonomy (NCBI): domain Eukaryota; kingdom Metazoa; phylum Mollusca; class Gastropoda; order Stylommatophora; family Oreohelicidae; genus Oreohelix; species Oreohelix idahoensis. The sequence goes on from JAMPIV010015510.1 coordinate 3,771, forward strand.
ATGTCAAATGGGTTAATTGAGCGTCTCAATAGGACACTCAAGCAGTTGTTGGGTAAGATGACTCAAGACCATCCCCAAGACTGGGATCGGGTCCTACCCGCTTGTCTCTTTGCGTATCGCGAGGTACAAAATCAAGCAACGGGGTTTTCTCCGTTCCAGCTTGTTTTTGGCATGCAACCACGCGGTCCGATGTCGTTAATCCACGACTTATTGGTGGATGAGAATATTGAAGAGGAAACTCAATCCTCTTATGAGTATGTGATCTCTCTTAGAAAGAAAATCATAGATGCTTGTAGACTAGCTACTGCATCATCCGAACATGCCAAAGAAAAAGCTCGTCTATCTGCAAACAAATATAGACGTCTTCGCCAGCTCATACCTGGTGATGAAGCTTTTGTATTACTCCCTGCGCATAACAATCGTCTTTTAATTACCTGGAGAGGTCCTTTCAGGATCATCTCAAGAATATCCGATGTCGACTACATCGTTGATGTTAATGGCAAACATAAAACCTTCCACATTAACATGTTGAAGGAGTATTACTCACGTCCTGATTATCTACAATCGGTGTTCCAAGCAACTGACGATCCTACACCACCTATTCAACACTATTCTAGTTTGTCAGTCATCCAAGAAGAGGAATCTTCTTTCGATGATGTACAACTACCAATACCAGTTGTACCACTCCATTCCACTGAGAAATGGAATGATGTTACTATCTCATCTACTCTTACTGATGATCAACGTCAGCAAGTCTCTAATATTCTACACACGTATGAGGATGTCCTCACTGACATCCCAGGTCATACGTCAGTCATCCAACATGACATTATTCTGACTGACGATACACCGATTCGAGTTCGCCCATATCCTATTCCTTTACACTTTCGTGATAAGGTTGATAAGGAATTGGATGATATGCTCCAATTAAATATAATTGAACCATCTTCATCACCATATTCTTTTTCTATGGTAATCATTAGGAAGAAAGACAACAATATACGTCTTTGCGTAGATTACAGGAAATTAAACAAAGTTACAAAATTCGATGCGGAACCATTACCTCTTTTAGATGACTTATTAGAGAAATTATCTCATGCCACATTCTTTTCGAAATTTGACCTTTCAAAGGGTTATTGGCAAGTGCCACTCACTACGAAAGCAAAGCCATTCACCGCTTTCTCGACACCACGGGGTCTTTTTCAATGGAATTTTATGCCTTTCGGGTTAATGAATGCGCCAGCTACCTTTGTACGCATGATGCGCCGCATATTGTCTCATCGTCCCGATGTCATTACTTATATAGATGACATCTGTCTTTTTAGTGACTCTTGGGATGAACATATTCAGGGTTTAAAATCTTTACTTTCTACCTTACAGGATTATAACTTAACAGCGAAACCTTCAAAGGCTTTTGTCGGTTTTCATGACATCTCATTTCTTGGTCACCGTATAGGTCGCGGTTTTATGTATACAGAAGACAGTAACGTCTCTAAAATTTTAAACATCTCAGCACCTAAGACAAAAAAAACAAGTGAGGTCACTCTTAGGACTAATACAGTTCTATTCTAAATTCATCCCTCATTTGTCTACTATAACTGCACCTCTTTCGTCTTTACTGAAGAAGGGCACACCTAATGTAATAAAGTGGTCGCAGGATCACCAAACGGCGTTAGACTATATAAAACAAATTTTTTCAAATAAGCCTTTTTTAAAGTTGCCTAACAAAGATCTCACCTTTGTTCTTCGCAGTGATGCTTCTTCCTATGCTATTGCGGCAGTTTTGATGCAGGAATACGGAGGCACCTTATTTCCTGTTATGTACGTATCCAGAAAGCTTACAACTAGCGAGATAAATTACTCCGTTCTAGACAAAGAGCTCCTTGCTCTTGTCTGGGCAATCACAAAACTGGATCGTTATCTCCTCGGATCACACTTTGTGGTGGAGTCTGACCAGAAAGCTCTTACCGCATTGAATACAGGGAACGTTAAGTCATCAAAGTCAGCGCGTTACGCTATAGCTCTTCAACCGTTCCATTTTGAGATACGAGCTATTCCTGGAGTGCAGAATGTATTTGCAGACTGTCTTTCAAGATGCCCGAGTGAACTTGGTGAAACTAAACTACTTTTAGATGGAGAAACGTCCTCACCGAAACATGAATAACTTTGTACAGTGTCATTAATTGTACATCTGTGAAGACTATGTATAGTTTTGCAGTATTCGTATAAATATAACTTTCAGAACATACTTACATATGGATTATAACATTATTTCTTGTGAAGTAACGTTTTATTAGAACGGGAACAGTGATATTAAAGTAACATTTTTTTTTTTAGTATGGAAACATTGGTAAAAAGCAACAAATAGACATTCGTTAGTGTTATGGAACATATTACACTACATATCGTGTTCGTAAACTTATTTCGTGCATGGAACATTAGGAACATATTCTTGTTGACTCTAAATAGTTCTGAACAAATATTAACAATGAGTGAAATTGAAATCACTTAGAATAAATTAGTAATTAGTTATTTGTTGATAAATTAAGACATATATTAAGTAGAATAACTCAATTTAATCGATTTAATTGATTATGAATCACACATCTACTAACTTTATTAGTGTCACGCAATACGTGTATTCACGTATTCCACTACATGATATTTTACTTTTAGATAACTAGTCAAACTTACTAGTGTTAGATATCAGTAAGTGCGTTGCTTCTTAAAGTGTTTAATTATGCATTGCTTCATTTTTGCATGTTGTATTTAAAAAAAAAAATTTTCTGTTCTTTTGATTTTCTTATCATTGATTATCATCAGTGTTGCTGTTCATTTTCATTTTTGAAATCATATGTTTCAAATTTTGTTGAAAACTTAGTTGAATTTTATTATCATCTTTTTTGTTGATTCTTCATTTTCATTTTTTCAACTTCTTTTTACTTCGAATATTACCACATCGTTCCAAAGTAGGTCGATGGTGGATGTGTGCTTTAATGCATACTGTCATTTAGTTATATTAATTTCAAGTCAATATTCTTTTCTTAATATGATATAACTTTATGCATTGTATATATTGTTGTAGTTTTGACTCACCTCTCTCGAGTAATTAGTTCGAAAAAAATTAATAGAATTAATTTTTTTTAAGGGGAGGTAATAAGGGAGCTGTTACGTACATTTATTACCTAAGGGGGTAGTCTTCGGTCCTGCCAAATGTACGCACCAGTTTTATGTAGTTATATTGTTTGAGCGTTCGATTGATTCACGCACTGACGTGCACAAAGCAGTGAGTGTTGCTTTGGACGCACGTGTAACCTAGTTGAGTAGTTTGTGACGTCAGGTTTTGAAGTGGAAACATGGAACTGGCTTGTGTCCATGATTGTAATTTTATATTGTGTATCCAATGGCATGTTGAAGGAAGCCATTTATTATTGTGATTTGTATTGGTCTTCAGGTCGAAGCCAATCGCAGTTATGTCACGTAAGTTATCGCCCACTTCTTATTTTAATGCTGCATAAAAAGGCCGCTCTACTACTAATCTAGCGGGAATTTTATCATTCCTAGAATGGATCTACAGAGTCGCTTGCCTTTAAGATTTGGATCGTAGACGGAGAATTCCTACGAGTAGCAGAAGTTATATTGTTTACCTTATGCACATGTTTTAAATGCCGTACATGCTTCAATGCCAAAGTCGTGGCATGGATGTAAAGAGAGGTTAGCCAACTGAAAGCCTTTAACTGATAGGATTATCGTATATGACTTTGTGTGAAATTATATGATGTACAACGCTATGTAGGATGAACGTCTGGGAATTTTAACAAATGTAATATGGAAGATTTCATCCCAGAGTATGAATACGTTACCATGATAGACGTCCTTGAAAGAAGGTCAACGGTCGTGACTGAGAAGGATATTATACGGTAACAGTTTTGTAATCCTTAGTCTATGGACAGAGGTCTTTACTAGAAGAGAATCTTCAGGAACTTTAGCAGCAATAATTAATATGTTGTCGTGTGATCTTTGCGCCTGTGACGATGTCCGTCTTGTCCACTTCGTGTCCTGGTGAAAAAAATCTATGTAAAGTGACCAACGACTTGTGTGCTGCCAATACTTGACCAGTTCACCCAATTCAAGATACTTGTTGGTTTTCGTTTGAAAAAACATTGTTGACATTTATTCCGTTGTAACCATTCGCGTTTCAATTCATCACTATGAAAACGACACCAACATATACATTTATACGAATCAAATCGTGAGCACTTGAGAAACAGGTGAATATATGCTGCGCCACCAACGTATACAAACGTGGGTGTGGAGATCTTCTTTGTAATTTAGAAGTGTATGATGTCCTGTCTTATGAATTCTGTTATCTGGACGTACATTTTTCAAGCTTCTTTCCGATTAGCCGCCAAACACATAATATGTAGACTCATTTGCAGGGCTGAAAACACAAAAGTGGCTTCATATGTTTCCCATCTAATATCAATAATTGACTTTCTTTTATCTTATTCCTCACTATGGCCTCTTCTTAGGAGATCCTTCTTTTTTTAATTCTCGTATTATGATACATCATATGGCGCGCACAGGACAAATGTTACATATATTGAGAATGAAAGTGTGTGCTCATATAAGTCTGTAATTGATGATCAAACAATCTAGATGAAGGTGAAGCATATAACTATAAATTACTTCATTATATTACCATAGAGGAAAAATCTTTGATTCTATTAACCATTAACGAAAAGAAGTAATGGAAAAAAACTGTCTTTCGCACAGTTAGCTACGAGACTAAGTGCAAAAAGCAATCTTAAATAACGAAAAAGACAAATTAATAATAAGTTGTCTAAAATTTACTAACCTCCTGTTCCCTTCGCAAATTCTTTAAGAACATTATATAAAATTAAATTTCACAGATATGGCAGTACATCTAGACAGGAATGAAATTATGGAACAGGCTGTAAACATGATATACTTTGGGAAACGCTATGCTCCGCGTGTGTTGGAAAATATGTATTGACTTCTGGCAAACTATTTGTTATATTTCGGGTTGCAAATATGTGAGATGTCGTGGACTGTGTCCTATGGCTACGCCCTCTAAGCCAGTAACAAGGTGTTCATCTTACCCTGCGACATGGGCATGCTCGCGTGCAATTTGAGTGCACGTCAGTCGCTAAAAGTGGGAGGGCTCTCGTAACTAACTCGTCAACTCCAAGCTGGGTGTTCAGTTGCGAGACAAACCGTGGTTTTGGAATGGTCTCTCGCTACAGCAATTGTCCGCCCCTAGTCACCAAGCCTGCTGTCAAGACATATTGTCGCACTCTTTTGTTTCCTCGTCGTATGGCTGGCGAGTGGTTTTCCTTTAATCTACTTATTCATTGTCTCGCCACTTACACGACATTTAATTTTCTTAGCCGCTATCTTAGTCTACCATCTGGTAACAAACATTCCTGTGCGCGTCACGAGTCCTGTGTTTGTGACCGTCAGCGGCTGGCCCTATTGTATCCGAAGGTGTTGACCATCGCTTTGTTTAAAAAGGGGATTAAACCCTCAAACTCATTTTTTTCTATTGCCCAGCCGGCCGTCTCCTGCACCAAACAATAACTTGTCTACCGAGCCACGTGTGATCCACAAAGTAAAGTATGGTTGGAAAATATCAAAGGTGTGCTTAAAGTTAAGTAAAAGTGTAATTAGAAAAGATAGCTTTAAAAAATGATGAAAGAACAAAAAACGGGAGAAAAATTAAATAAGAACGATGATGAGAAAGATACGGGGCGATAAAGCCTATGAACACATTATCACACCCAGGACATGACGACGTGGCATGACTTAGAGGCCTATGCTTCTTGGGGAGCTGATTGCTAATGAAACCCCTTCACTTCCCTACGGCAGTACATGGCATGGTACGACCGTAATCTTTTATTTTCTACAATATTGATGCTGGGACTTAGCCTAGTGAATAATCTTTTATGTTCTACAATATTGATGATGGGACTTAGCCTAGTGAATAATCTTTTATGTTCTACAATATTGATGATGGGACTTAGCCTAGTGAATAATCTTTTATGTTCTACAATATTGATGATGGGACTTAGCCTAGTGAATAATCTTTTATGTTCTACAATATTGATTCTGGGATTTAGCCTAGTGAATAATCTTTTATGTTCTACAATATTGATGATGGGACTTAACCTAGTGAATAATCTTTTATGTTCTACAATATTGATGCTGGGACTTAGCCTAGTGAATAATCTTTTATGTTCTACAATATTGATGCTGGGACTTAGCCTAGTGAATAATCTTTTATGTTCTACAATATTGATGCTGGGACTTAGCCTAGTGAATAATCTTTTATGTTCTACAATATTGATGCTGGGACTCAGCCTAATGAATAATCTTTTATGTTCTACAATATTGATGCTGGGACTTAGCCTGGTGAATAATCTTTTAATTTCAAATTAAAAGTACTCTGTACCGACGGTAATTTCCGTTAATTATTTATAGGCATTCGATCTTGACAACAACGTTTTAGGCATTCGATCTTGACAACAACGCTTTAGGCATTCGATCTTGACAACAACGCTTTAGGCATTCTATCTTGACAACAACGTTTTAGGCATTCATTCATGTGTATTACTCTTTAGTTCCTGATGGGCCACAGTTCTTGGACGACTTCAGACCAGGTCAGACCAGTTCTCTACATTTTGTTTAATTGTTTTGAATGTCTTCTTTGTCCGTACACAGACACGCTTTTCATATTGTCTTTTAAATACTGTACATCAATCAATCAATACCCTCTAGCTCCCCAAGGAGCAAAGGCCTTCAACAAACACATGTCATGTCTTCCTGTCACGTGCCATCAGCTTGCGTTCTTTCCCCGTCTTCTTCATCTCTTTCACTTCTGTCTCCAGTTCTCGTCTCCGTGTGTTTGTTGGTCCTCCTCTGCCTTACATTCTATGGGGATTCCAGAACAAGGACAGTCTTGTAATGCTACAGGTTTCCGATCAGTTTCTTCCTCTTTATGCTCTTCCATCTTGTCTAGAAGAGACGTAGGAAATCAGTTCTGAAATTCCTAATTTCTACTGCCACCTGTGCAATTTTCCCTGTTTGTTTAGAGTGCGAACGTTCCATGTGCCTATCCTGGAGATTTTCCTAGACGAAAAAAGGTTAGTCGGCATCCCAGACTCCTTTCGGCTTTCTGGGTTGCCTCATGAGCCTCCTGTCCGAAGGACCTTGTCTTTATAAAATAAAATTTTGCCTCGTTTTGGCGAGGCGCGCCCCGTTCAACCTAGACACAGGTTCCATCGGTAATATTAGTGCGCATGTCCAAATATAAGACCGCGTGATCTAAATTTGTGTCCGAGGACCTTCTTCTGTCTTGGACGGCTTCTTCTTCTTCTTTCGTTCGCTTGAAATATATTGTCTATATCTCCAATGTTGTTTCTTGTATAAACTTCACTTTCTTTTGTAGTTCATACAGAGGTCCGTATAGTTTTGCTTCCAGTGTTGTTTCTCCGGGCCAGTGGGTTTGCCTCAATATATCATATTCGGGGCAGTCTTGAAGTATGTGCTCTGCAGTCTGGGGTGCCTGTCCACATGTACACATGGCTGAATTGCCAATCTTAATTTTTTTATACATGTGGCTGCGGAGTCGGTTGTGTCCTGTTCTAATGTGCAGAATGACAATTTGTTCTGATCTGTTCATAGCTTGGTAGTCGTCCTGCGTTGGTGTTGGTGGCTTTCTGATTGATCTGATCATCTTTTTCTTCTGATGGTACGTAACTGGTACATCCGGTTGCTCGTCTGCAGCACCTTCTTTAGCCAGTCGGTCTGCTCTCTCGTTTCCTGGTATTTAACAGTGAGACGGTATCCACTTCATGGCGACCTTACGCTGGTTGCACAGTTCACAACCAGGCTTGTATACCTGGTAATTATGGTTAAAGAAAAATTGTACAGGATGGTATCACCACCCCCAACCCTTCTTAGACGCTTTTTACGGCATGCCTGCTAGGGCACAGTGTTACTATTACTTTCTCCCCTTACAGGCCCCGGTAACACACGGGTGCTGTAAACGAAATTTAAAAAAAAATGTATTACATGTCATTCGATGAGCTTACATTTCTGGTTACTGTTTGGCGACATTTGAGTGGACATTTGACCGAAAACTGGCAACTTGTCTGGCAACGTTGTTTTTTTTTTCTCCACGTATGATTTGTTCTTTGCTATTCTCTCACAGTCGTCTCTTATATTTCTCACTTTTATTACCTGTTTACGACTGGTTCAGTGTTTTTAGTGTAGTGTTCCTTTGTAAAACTGATTCCAATCTCAGTTGTAATGTTTTTTTTAAATCTTCCTTTTTAGTTTTCTAATATCCTCTTTCTTCGTGTCTCTCTAACGAGTGACTTCCATTGTCTATTTAATTATTTGTTTCGTTATTTCTATAATGTGACAACATACCATGACTAGATGTTCGCTTAGACCAGACATTACACGCATAATGGTACATTCATGTGAAGGCATAGTACAGTTGAAACTTTGTTTTAGCGTGAAGAATAAATAGACAATATTGCTAAGTAAGTTAAGTTCATGATGGGGGATTTGAATATAGCCATCATTGCGAACTCCTGGCTTTCGATGAAAACTGTCCTTGCGGCTTGTTGATGAAGCTTGCGGCGTATGTGTCTGGTAAAATTCCGGCAATTGTTTCTTCATTGAATAGAACTAAACATGTGCCATATTTTATGGCTAAAAATAAAAGTTTGATAGGAGAAAGGTGTGAGAGAAGGAAAAATCAAGCAATGAGTTAGAACGCTAAAGACCTATCGTTAGCGGTTTCTACCTATTTCTGTCTCGGCCGTCTCTTTTGCTGTTTCTTTCCTTTTCTTTATGTCTTTGTGACGGAACGTGTTCATGCATTATTTTTCCTTGGTTAAATATTTTTGGTTTTTCTTTCTCTCTATTCCTATTGTGACGAAATCAGTCGTGCACTTTTTATAACTCTCATCCACTCCGGCAGTTTCACTTCATTTCTTCATTTCTCTCACTCATCGTCCTATTATTTGGTATATTTATTGCCCTTGCATTCTTTTACTGTGACCGCACCTCAGACGTATTTACGTTCCGCCAGGTGAATCGTAACAATACCAGGGAAATTAGACCCGTCAGCAATAATACAGTTATCACGTAAGTCAGTGTAACCAACCTTTGACAGAGAAGATCCTTGTATGCGCAGGCTGGTCGCGCACGACCGATTCAAAGGAAGCCAGTGTTGTCTGTCTGGAAAGCCGTCTGAGATGGGCGAAGACGCTGGTGATAAGGAGATAATCGTTTTCACGGGCCCATCCCTGTGTAATTGTTACAGATAACCCATCTAGGGGAGACAATATTGGAAGGTAGCATTTGGACATCAAATAAGTTCACAGAGTTGTTTGTGAGTTGGCGGAAGTATTACAGCATTATTAGAAGGAGGTCACGCGATGGAATTTTAAAGTGTAATATTTTAAAACACGCGGGTGAGATTATGAATTGAAACAGCCCTACCAAGATAGTGCTAAAGAGCTTACCATTGGTTTGGTTTGAGAGCAGGAATATACACAGACTTTCATTGGAAAATTCGCCGGAAGTACAATCTGGGATTTGAACTGAGAAATGGGAATATAATACAGCGAAATTGGAGACATAAATCAGACTGCTTCGCCACGCCAAGCCAGCAATTCACCAAAGACAGAGAAAGAAGGATCGGACTAAAGATTCCGAAATTATAAGTGGCAGGTCGGAAGTATTAGGGCAACTTTGCAACTTAAAAGTAAACCCGCATTTTTAAATACAAAGACTGGAAAAATAAAGGACAGACCAGAATATTGGGGCAACTTTAAAACTTAAAAAAAGTTAACCCGCATCTTTTTAAAAACAAAGACTGGAGTCATAAGGAATCAGATTCCCCCATCATAAGAGGAATCATAAAATTTCCATACCAAGTGATTCGAAGCATCTAATAAAGTGCTGTGTCCATTCTAAACTGTGCGAGGAGATTGTGTTCCCAAAAGTTACTGTGGGGTAAGTGTAAACATTTATTTTACACATGTGAATTTGACATGTTTTTCTTGCTAAGTGGTTATATATGAGGCTGGCAACCTCAACATATGAAAATAGTATATTCATAAACCAGCCCGTGCGTTACCGGGGCCCGAAAGGGGAGCAAAGAATAGTAACACTGTACCCTACCAGGCATGTCGTAAAAAGCGACTAAGGAGGGTTGGGCATGGTGCTGGTTACCCCATCCCGTAAAAAAATTTTTACCACAAAAACTTCAACAAACATGGACAAGTCAAATAAAGAATATAAATCAACTCAGCCGCCTAAGACAGAAGACGGTCCTCTGGAAAGGAGGCGCATGAAGCAACCTAGAGAAAGCCGAAAAGAGTCTAGGTTGCCGACTAACCTTTTTTCGTCTAGGAAAATCTCCAGGATTGGCACCTGGAATGTTCGCACTCTGTGTGAACCAGGGAAAACTGCACAGGTAGCAGCAGAAATGACAAATTACAGGATTTATATCCTGGGTCTCTGCGAGACACGGTGGAAAGGCAAAGAGAAGATGAGATTGATCACAGGAGAAATGGTGTTGTCAGGACATGAGGAGGAAAGAGCCCACCACAGTGAAGGGGTGGCTCTAATGCTGTCCAAGGAAGCACAGAAGGCACTTATAGAATGGGAAGCAATGGGACCCCGAATGATAACAGTAAGGTTTAAATCAGCCAAAAGGAAAGTAAATATAAACATCATCCAGTGTTATGCACCAACAAACGATAAAGAAGAATCTGTGAAACAAGACTTTTACACCAGACTACAAAATGTCTTGGCCAAGAAGAAAAGAAAGGACATCACAATTTTGATGGGGGACCTAAATGCGAAAATGGGAACAGACAACACTGGCTTTGAAGATTTCATGGGAAAGCATGGATTAGGTATGATGAACGAGAATGGGGAACTATTAGCAAACTTCTGTGCTTCAAATCAAATAGCTATAGGAGGAAGCATATTTCCACATAAAAGAATACATAAAGCAACATGGATATCACCAGACCACTGAACTGAGAATCAGATTGATCACATATGCATAAGTAAGAAGTTAAGTTCATCATTGCATGATATGAAAGTATGTAGAGGAGCAGATGTTGTATCAGACCACCATCTTATGTTGGCTAAAACAAAATTAAAACTCAAGAAATTTACAACAGCATATAGCTATAGACAACAGTATAATGTGGGATATCTAAGAAATCAGGGAATAAGAGAAAGGTTTTCAATCACAGTACTCCAACAGCTGGAAGATGAAACAGATACGGAGGACCACTGGCAACAAGTAAAACATATATGGAACGAAACATTGAAGAAGTACTGAAAAAAAAAGAGAACATCAGCACAAAGCATGGATAACAACAGAAACCATTAGCAAGATAGAAGATAGGAAAAACAAGAAAGCAGATTTAGACAAAAGCAAAACCAGAAGCTCCAAAGCCAAGGCTCATGAAGGGTACATAGAAGCAAACAAAGAAGTAAGAAGAAACATCAAAAGAAACAAGATGAAATATATTGATGATTTGGCAAGGGAAGCAGAGGACGCTGCAGCCAAAGGAAATATGAGGGACTTGTACAACAACACAAAGAAGCTAACAGGGAAATATAAGAAAGCAAATGGCCTCATAAACGGTAAGAATGGAAAATTGCTTAGTAATATACAAGAACAAAAGAAGAGATGGACAGAACATTTTAAGGAACTTCTCAATAGACCATCTTCAACTAATCCCCCAGACATCCAGCCAGCAGAAGAGGAGCTACAAATCAGCTATGAACGACCAAGTAGAGAAGAAGTAAAGAAAGCCATAAACCTTCTGAAAGATGGAAAAGCAGCTGGTCCAGATTGCATTCCAGCAGAGGCCATCAAAACAGATATTGATACCTCTACAGAGATATTTGTTGCATACATATTTTTGAATGCACAGATTACAAAAATACGATATGTCTATTTAATAATTTATTTGTGTACGAAAATGCTTCCCTTGGGGAAAGCGAGATAATCCATGATTGATTTATACGTTTGATTCGGCGTATGAATATTGACGTCATGTCAGTTCTCGTTTGTTAGTGCCAGAAAATAGATTGATCTTGTTCAAGATGTTAATGGCCTGAATTTATATGTATTACTTGTCTAGTACAAGAAGATTCAGTTTTATATTGTATATCTTCGTATGCTAAGGTCGGACTATATCGAACTCTGGCGGAGGTATCCGTTGTCCTAGAGAGTGGTAGTGAGTTCCGAAGAAGACGGTCGTAATGGCCGGTTGTGTATTTTGTAAGTGCTGGTCCTGTTAAAGGTTTAAAGTGAGTTATGGATGATTTTTCTATAAGGAAGGAATGTCTCTGCAAGTGTGTGATGTCAGAGACTCATTTCATGTATTTCATTATGTTTGAATTCGGACTCCAGGTAAAGCCAGACCCGTTTTTTCCTTTCATGATCTCCTTATGGTTAGACCTAGATGAAACATCGTATTTTCGAGCATCGTTGGTCGCTTTAATATAGATTGATGAAGATGACAGGTTCCATCAGCGCTTATGTCTTTATGAAGCAACCTTCTGACTAAGGGACTGTATGGAAACTATAGGAAATCCTATATATTCTAGTTATGAATGAACTCTGGCTTATGATTATCCTTCTGCTGGGCGAGTGAGCGAAAACTCAGGGAAGGAGGCCATTTTGTATTCCTGTCATCATTATGGATCACTGTCCAAAGAACGGATCATGAATCTTACTATTCAGACAGTGGCACGGAGATCTCATTAAGATGAAAACCCCTACTGTGGTTTAACTTTGTTATTTAAATATTTGACATATACAGCTGGAGAACTTAGCCAAAGAAAAGGTTCCTCCAGTGAACCCCTTTGTATGTTTACACACACATGCCCACTGATGCGTTCAGTCAGTTAGGGGATACGGCAATAGTACGCCAGAAACTGAATGACTTTATTATATTGAATGCTGCATGAACTGTACTACTATTCTGCTACCTAATGATTTGCTATGTTAACATACTCATGACTGTATTCTGTGCTGTCCAAGTGTGTGCGTCATTATTAAAAGCATAAAAACGTCAACAGCGGTTCCTAACATCTTTGACTTGCCTAAGAGTGTGAGTGAGATAGTACCAAGTGTCAACTACATCGAACAGTACACCATTCGCGTGTTTTCCACTCTCACTCCATACATATACAATCCTGCGTCGGTTGAGTTGACCTTTGTTGTACTTGCCTGTCTCATGTGTAACGAGCAGGAAGAATACTCTACCCTTTACAATGATGACTACCAGTACCACCTGGGGAACGATTACTTGTCGGTAATCCCATAGCAGACACTGCCTTGCTGTCTTTGCCTTCCCTAACTCAGGACTAGAGTGAGTTACCCATTTACAGCTGGGTAGACTGGAGCATGCCTGGTATCATCAACTCAGTACACTACAGTGGACTTTACAGTAGTGGCCAGTCAAACAATCACATTCTACAGTGGTGGCCAGTAACCACTCAAATCAAGGTTCTTCTTTGAAGAACTGGAATCGGGCTGATAGTCCAGATACAGGGGTGCCCATAATTATAGAAATTTCCGAAAAGGGAGTAACTATAGGAACTACCCAAGTTCTTCATGGAAACAACAAAACCAACATTACAGGGATACTCATTATAATGAGTATGATGATTACGATCATGAACATTATGATTCAAACCCAAATAGGGGTTATAACAGAGGTAATAATAATTACAGAGGCAATTATAACCGAGGTAGATCACAACACAAAAGACATGGTAAATCTCATTACCAGGCTAACTCTGCACAACAAGAGTTACATGAGGCCGGTAGTCAGAATAATGATAAAAAAGACTCTAATAATGTAGGATGTTCTGCTTTTGATTTTGGTAGAGCATCTCAGTGCTCCCAATGCAAAACATTATTCGATCCAACCACAGTCTCTACTTTAAGCTGTGGTCATCCTCTTTCTGCTCTTCCTGCGTCAGTCGCGCATGATGGAAGAGGTGCTCTGGTCTTCAATAGAGGTCTAGTAGATGGTACTCCGGTCTCAATTCTTTTCGATTCCGGGTGCACAACCATTGGAGTGAGGCAGTCACTCATAGATCCTTCTCGAGCCACTGGCAAAGTAATCAAATTCGTAACATTTGGTGGCACATTGGAGAAGTACTCTACTACCATTGTCAACATTGCTACTCCCTTCTTTACAGGAGATGTGCACGCATGTCTTCTGCCGAATCCGATCACTGATCTTATCATCGGTTGCATTCATGGAGTGAGAAAATGCACTCTACAACAAATTTCTGATTGGGAAAATAACAATATGCAAACTGCTAATGCAGTAGTTACTAGGGCTCAAGCTCTTAACATTCTGCAATCTTCGCCTTCTGAAGATAATGATGCGCAGATCCAAGATGATCCTTTGGAAATTTCTCGTGATTCATTTATGAAACAGCAGGAAGATGATCCTACTCTTAAAAAATTCTTCCCGTTAGCAACAAAAGGTGATCCAAATAAAGATACAAATCGTAAATCTTGGATTACGATGAAGAATGGCGTACTTGTACGTATGGTACAAGATTCCGCTAAGTCCATTCATTCTCAAATTCTTGTGCCCAAAAATATGAGAGTTAAAATCTTACAGCACGCTCATGATTCTCAGTGTGCTGGGCATATGGGTTTTTCCCGTACTAAATCGAGAGTTCTGGCTTCTTTCTTTTGGCATTTTGTGAACAAGGACATACGGATCTATTGTCGATCTTGTAAGGTATGTCAAGAGGTTAAATCTAAAGGTCCACGCCATGCTGCACCTATTCAGGCTGCAGATATTCCAATTCGACCATTTCAAAAAATGGCGATAGATATCATTGGACCATTTAAGATCAAGTCTGCCAGAGGACATCAGTTTATCTTGACGTGTGTTGATATGTGCACACGTTGGCCAGAGGCTATTCCTCTGAAGAGCATGACTACTGCTGATATTGCAGATGCTCTTTGGCTTATATTTTCTCGTCTGGGTAAGATAGAGAGATAATGCTTGAGTAGGTACTTTATTTAGGATCGATGTCCACATTGCCGATTGGTCCTCAATAAGGATGGTAAAACTTCGTACCTGAAAACTTAGATCTCGTGAATGAAATAAAACTTATTAGTTTGTAGATTTAATAATACTGAGATAGTCACCCCTCCAGAGGCTCGTTCCTCTAAGAGGGATTATAGGGTTTTAGCATATCAGCACTTAAATGCTATTTGGACTATTACTAAATTCTCGTCTGGAACACTTCCAACAGAACAATTGTATTCTCACAGTTCCTTTCTTTGCATTAGCCATAGTGGACGCCAACGAACATATCGCCGGATTTATGTTCTTGTCGCATCAAAGAGAAAAAACGCAGAGTTTGTCCTTTCCTCCACTTATCCCTCCTTCATCGTTTTCTTTTCCTCCCATTACTCATTGCAGATACTCTAGATCAGTCAAATTAGTGGTCTTTTGGCGCTGGTAGAAAAATTCGAGTCTGAGGTCATATGAAACTTGTCCATAACCACCCCATATCTAGGTAAGATAAACTGCATAGATCAACCCTTGATTGGTAAGAGGACAGCGTATGCTTCTACCCGCGTAATACTCTATTAGCATATAGGAATTGCATTCAAACTATTCATTTTTGCGTAAAATCATCACAGCGATTTTCTCCCTCTTGACCCTTTGCCATCTTAGGCGCGATAAACAAATGAGAGTTATTGGCTCCTTACTTATATGATCTTCGTACATGAACTGGTGAAAAATATCTGTCAAAACTTAGAACAAAACTTCAGAAAACTAACATATGAATAGTTGCTCAGCTGTTGCTTCTAGAGTCACATAGCATTATCTAAGCGATGCAGTGGTCATACACTGGCTTCTTCTGAATTTGCGAAACAGAAAGGCAAGTATCTCGACAATTTTGCCAATAGAAGAATAGATGAAGCGTTTTTGCGACAAACTTTGTCCATTTTCGATGACAAAAAGTATATGTCTTGCTACCATGTAGGGGGGAAAAACACGTACTTCTTATTTTTCATTTTCTTTGTAAAAGGGTCCGTACGATGTAATATCACATAATAATGTAAGATATGTTCTTCGCGTTATGTTGTTGACTCTAATATAAGCCGTGATATTGTCGGAGGAAGCACTAAATAAATAAACCTTGGACCATATATTCAACATGCCTTACTCACCATGGTTATAACGGGAATGACCACACGGCTTAATCCACGACGACCTTGCGTTTACACACACTGTTGCTCCATCGAAATAGACGTTGATCTCCATGATCTACCATACGCATAATGTTTTGTCGGATTCATGAATTCGCTCTGCTCAGTCAGAACGACGCATCAGGATCTTGATTCAATAACCTGGCGCATTCCAACAAATATGTAAATCTTCACATAGATTGACAGACTGTTTATACACGATCTCATTTACTGTATGGGACTTATTTCATCCAAGCCAGATTATGGTGATGAAATTTAATCGAGTTTATATTACTTGTAGTTTAGAAAATCACAACTTATTCATCTGTCAGTTTTCTATGAATCATGGTACTTAATGTATTTACGGTATGGTCACTATTGTTGAGGATTACATGGATACTGCAATGTATTCTACTATGTTGACAAACAGATTTTTCATGATGTCCTTATACTGACCTAATTCTTGGTCAAAAGAGTCATTCAAGACCATTGATTCTTACCTGACCATATCATTGCTCTAAGAGATCAGACCGTCAGATAACTTTCGAACAATTACAAGCACACAGGTTGAGGAAGAGTTGGATGAGAGTTGTTAATAGATTTAAAAATAATAATTGGAACCATGCTCCCAGCAAATCAGGCAATGTTGTATTTCGACTCGCCGGAGGTAAATGTGTACGTAGGGATAAAAAAGACAATGTTAACATACGTACTTTTGCACTCTCGTTGATTATCGCGCAAATTGTACCATCAGTGGTGACGAAATTTGAATTGGCTGAACCTATAGCCTTTACATATGGAAGAGTTGCTACTTACAAGACTATCTAGTAATTATCATCATTTCTTCACTATAAGAATTTGATTTGTCCTATAATGGAGCTCGATTTGGCAATGTTCCACTCGACTCGAAAAACACGCCATTAGCGTTTTTACTTGCTTTTACGACACCGCACTAGGGGTCTATTCCATTGTCTATAATTTCCCATGCCTTCTTTCGGGCCTTAATGAAACGCCCCTGCATACATTCGTACGCTATGAGCGCTGAATGCACGCTATCCTATTCATCACATTCGATCTGCAATGTCATTGCAATTATCTTGATGACATCTTGTCTTTTCAGTTGGATATCTTGGAACGAATGACATGCACTACAATGGGATATAAATGAAAACATATTGTCTATACTTACGCACGAGCATTAACCTGACAGCGAAAATCATCGAAGAAGCTCGTGTATTGGTTTTAGGCTGAAATTAATCTTTCTTTTCACTATAGGTCACGCAAGCTCCGTGTTGGTCATGGTATTCCTAAGAAAACAGAAGACCATGAATACAAGTAGAAGATACTTAGATACATTTCTATTATTCCTTCTAAGACTAATAAAGCAATGTGCGGGAAAGTCCTCTTAGGTCTAATATAATTTTTAATGGGGACGATTCATTCTCGAAATCTTGTCCTCGCCTCCATTAATATGTCCACTCTCTTTATTCCTTGCCTAAAGAAAAGGGTCTCTCATCTAAATAGTCACATTGGAGCACTCAAGAATGTCAATCCTCATTTTTGGATAAGTATAAAATAAAACTATGCTATTTTCTATCTTCACATGACATCTTGGTATTAACCTAATAAGGATAAGACATTTTGTTCTTTTCGTAAGTGTGACGCTTTCATCCACAGGGATTGGAGCGAGGCAGCAACTAATGCAAGAGTACTCTGGAACTCTGCATCCTGTGATGTATATTTCCTCGAAAATTTAAATGCCGCAGAGAAGAATTACTCGGTCCAATCCGTGAGTTATTGGTCATCTCATGAGTTTGGTCAATTTCCTTAAATCTTCAAAGATGTTCTCTTCTTGAGCGCGCGCATTTCATTGTGCGAAACTGACCAGACAAGCTCTTCACTGTCTATTCTAGAGTTACTAAAAATCTGAAGAGCGCGAGATCAACAGCGATGTACGCGATTGCTCTTCAAAGCCTTTTTCATTTTTCCGGTGCGAGCTTATCCGTTGGTTCATCAGAAAATTGTGATGGCAGATATCGTTATCTAGATTGCCCACATAGATTCCACTAAGAGGATTAACCGTCAGATCTTGATTATTTTTAACAGATCTAACTCCTACTACATTGTTTCTATATAACTAAAATATGTGTATACATGTTGTAAATGTATCAGTATATATTGTTTTGATTTGTATCAAAAAAATTCATCTACAGTATTGCGGTTTCATTGATGTAGTATCTCACCGCTGATGGGTTCTTTTTGACATTTTGTTTAGTCGTCTTTGATAATCATGATGTTAAAATACCTTAATGATATGAAATTTTTGGATAAACTAGTGTAGTAAAATTGTGGCATTGCCGTGTAGTTGTAGTCATGATCCCGCTTTGGTGAAACCTCTCTGGAAATATTTTTATCTCAGAAGGAAAAAAAACTTTCTCTGGTTCTGAGATATATTCTCACTTGTCCGTAATCATATGACGACTTATTGCCTTATATTAGGCGTTCCATTACGATTTGTTTGGAATGCTTATCATGTATTGCGCATTGGTTATTCGTGCGTTGTGAGCCTATTGTATGTTGCCTGCACGTGGATCTTTGGTATTTAAAAAATAAAAATGTACCATGGTATTTTTTTTCCCGGGGGTGTGGTAATCTGTTGCATTACATATTTTTTGAATGCACAGGATTTTGCACAAAAATACGATATGTCTATTTAATAATTTATTTGTGTACGAAAAATGCATTCCCTTGGGGTAATAGCGAGATAATCCTATGATTGATTATACGTTTTTGATTTACGGCGTATGAATATTGACGTCAATGTCCAAGTTTTCGCTCGTTTTGTTAGGGCCAGAAATAGATTGAGTACTTCTTCTTCAAAAGATGTTAATGGGCCTGAAGTTTTATATGTATTATTTGTCTAGTACAAGAAGATTCAGTTTTTATATTGTATATCTTCGTATCTTATGCTACATGTGTCGGACTATCGAACTCTGGGGCGGAGGTAATCCGTATGTCCTACAGAGTGGTAGTGAGTTCACACGCTGAGTTTCCGATGTAAGGACGGTCGTAAATGGCGGTTGCTGTATTTTGGTAAGGGCTGGTCCTGTTAAAGGTATTAAAAGTGAGTTATTGGATGATTTTTTCTTATAGAGGAAGGAATGTCTCTGCAAGTGTAGTGATGTCAGAGACTCATTTCATGTATATTCATATATGTTTGAATTCGGAGCTCCAGGTAAAGCCTTCCAGACCCAGTTTTTTTCCTTTCAATGATCTCCTTATGGGTTAGAAACCTTAGATGGAAACATCGTATTTTCGAGCAGCATCGTTGGTCGGCTTTAATATAGATATGTAGAAGATGACAAGGTTTTTTTTCCATCAGCGCGTATGTCTTTATGAAGCCAACCTTCTGACTAAGGGGACTGTATGGAAACTATAGGAAATTCCTATATATTCTTAGTTATGAAATGAACTGTGGCTTATGATTATCCTTCTATATGACTGGGCGAGTGAGCGAAAACCTCAGGGAAGGAGGCCATTTCATTTTGTATTTTCCTGTCATCATTATGGATCACTGTCCAAATGAACGGATCATGATCTTACTTGGATTCAGACAGTGCTCGGAGATCTCATTAAGATGAAAACCCCCTACTGTGGTATTAACTTTGTTATTTAAAATATTTGACATATTTACAGCTGGAGAACTTAGCCAAGGAAAAAGGTTCCCTCAGTGAACCCCTTTTGATATGTTGTAACACACGCATTGTTCCCCTGTATGCGTTCAGTCAGTTAGGGGATACGGCAATAGTACGTACGGCCAGAAACTGAATGACTTTTATTATATTGAGTTGCTGCATGAACGTGTACTACTATTCTGCCTACCTAATGATTTGCTATGTCAACATACTCATGACTGTATTCCCCTGTGCTGTCCTAGGGGTGTTGAGAGTGTGCGTCATTAATTAAAAGCATTAAAAACGTCGAAACAGCGGTACCTAACATCTGTTGACTTGCCTTAAGAGTGTGTGTTGAGATGAGTACGTCAAGTGTCAAATGTGACATCGAGTGCATATCGTGTCATCCTCAGCTACGCATTCATAATGAAGTGTTTTTCCAGTCTCTCAACTCCATAGTTCGGGGCTATACAATCCTGTCGGCGTCGGGCGCGGTTGAGTTAGACCTTTGTTGTACTTTGAGCGATGTCTCATGTGGTAACGAGCAGAAGAAATACTCTACCCGCTTTAACTAATGAATGGTTGACCATAACCAGTGAGCCACTCTGTGGGAACGATTACTTGTCTGTAAATCCCATAGCAGACATCTTGCCTTGCTGTCTTTGCCTTCCCTAACTCAGGGACTAGAGTGAGTTACCCATTTACCAGCTGGGGTATACTGGAGCATGCCTGGTATCATCAACCTCAGTACACTACAGTGGACTTTACAGTATGTGGCCCAGTCCAAACAATCACATTCATTACAGTGGTGGTCCAGTAACCACTCAAATCAAGGTTCTTCTTTTGAAGAACTGGGAATCGTCGGGACCTGATGGAGTCACTAGATACAGGTGTGGTGCCCATAATTATAGAAATTTCCGAAAAGGGAGTATGTTTGAGTAGGTCGGTTTTTTGCTGGTGTGAGTGGTTGCAAGTGATGAGGGGTGAGTAATTGATAACGCTGAATGGTTTTTTATAACGGAATGATTGTCAACAATGTTCTTTCAAACGTAAAATTTCTAGACAAAGTAATGCGCTTGAGATTGTTGTGAACTGGGCAGAGTTATGGGCAGGCACACAAGTCGCGTGGCTGATCACTTTACAGTAGATATTTATTACACCAGGACCACGAAGTGACAGACTGAACATCGTTCCACGGCGCTAATGATCAGGCATGACAACATGATATTGATTATTTACGTTTAAAAAAGCTTCTCCGTGAGGTATGTAGTTCTCTACTTAGTAAATGTCACTCTTGTCGATATAGTGACCTAAGGATATACGAAAACTGTTTACCGTTATAATATTCCGGGTTCGTCGCTCAAGTCTGTTGACTCTTTTTCTTTCATAGAGGAGCGTCTAATCATGGTAACGTTATGCAGTATTCCAGGGATTAAAAATCTTCCATATTACATTTGGTGAGGTTAAATTCCTCAGAACGTTCTGTCATAAATAGCGTTTATATAGCAATTTAATTGTCTCACGAATAGTAATATAACGATGAAATCGCTAAGGTGGTTTGAGATTCCTGTTGGCTAACCCGCGTCCCCATTCTATGCCACGATGTCTGGCAACGTGTTGTAAACATACATATTAAAGCTATGTTGCGGCATGAAGTGATAATTGCAATGAGAGCTGTCTTTGTGCTGAGCTCGTTGGAGTAATCCTTCTTCCTCGTGGGACGTAATACTAAATCTGAAAAGACAATTATCGATCGCTCTGTAGATCCTACTATCTAGGAATATTGTATTTTGTATGGTATCCCGCGTAGACCTAGTATTTTGTGCAGGGCTGCTTATAGGCAATAGCTTTAATGTAAGATAGATTGAGGATGGCGTATGAACTTGAACGTGATCATTGTGTTCTGCTATTTGATTGTTTCAGACCTGAAGTACCAATACAGTTTATTCTACTAAGAATTTGAAATGGATGCTGTTGCCTGAATATCCATTTTGGCATTGGATGAGTATCTATATTATTTGTAATAGATATCATGCAATCGATGGATAATTAAATGAATGTTGCATGTTGCCCACTCAGGTCAAAACCGTGACTGGGTCACACGCTTTGGTATATCAAGACTAGTTATACCCTGTTGTGAGTAGCCCAAGCGCAAAAACGATCTCGCTATCTTGCGTCGTTGGGTGTCGGTACTTGTCAGTTTTAATTGGGTGCGTGCGGAATTGCTATATCGAACCGCACAAATAAGTTATATAACTATATCACAGTAATCTAAGGTACGTATACTATTATGGTGTGTGACCGGCAAAATGTGACTGAGCGATCTTACCACCCTTAGTGTATATGAATCAGTTGCTTACGTATATGCAGATATGTGTAACTATAGACGGTACATACCCAGGTTAGCTCTTGCGATGGAAACATGTAACAAAATACCTAATACATTACAGTATGTTGGGAAATTCTCGATTATAATGAGTTATGAGTGGATTGACGATCATTGAATCAATTTATGATATTCGAAAATAAGACCACTATGTAGGGTTAATATACAGAGTGGTAATAATATATTAACTTAGAGGCGAATTTAGTAAACGATGGTAGAGATCACAAACACAGAAAGTACTGTCTGGTTTTGTGTGGTGTGCAGATGTGTTTCAGTCAAAACAATGTTCATGATACAAAAATACGTCAGTAAACTCACGACGTATAAAGTCAATGATTCTTGTAACAGCCGTTGACGTTTTTCTTCATTATTTATTGTGGACGCCACAGTGACAAAATGGTTACGCGAATATGTAGGCACATCAAACAGTCATTATCACAGCAACATTCAATACAGCAATAGACGGTAGACAGCATTACAATGATGAGTCAGATGCATGTTATATTTCATAGTGCTGTAAATGTAGTCAGGTGAAAAACTCCATCCTTTTCTATAACAGCCAGGAGATAACCAGATGTATGAGATCAGTTCACTCTCCTTAGTTTGACTTCAGCAAGACCGACACGTCTGCCGAAGTATAAATAATGTCCTCAAAAATATCCTCTAGATAATAAAGGTTTTCCAAACCTAGTTCATTTAACAAAGTAGCAAGTAATGGTCCTTGGTACATGCATCAACCGATGCAGTACAATGCAGCGACATGTGAGCTGGGAAAAAAACATCTCGTGACGACGACTTTCGAAGACAGGCTATGAATCGAAATCGCTCACGACCCAAAATCGATAGAGTTAATGAAAAAGTCAATTTACCTTGCTTTCATGAAATACACAGAAATATCACGCCTCCCGGCATGTGCAAATACACTAGAGGTATTATCCCGAATAAACGAAATATCCATAAGAGGACTACACATCCCTGACAGAACAAAAAAAAATAGCGGAGATCCCCTCTTCAACGAGGCATCTCTTTCGCCATTCCAAATCGCTCACTCCACTAGTGGTGGGCGGAAACCGATCGACCAAAAAGCAAGACAAGTCATGCGCAGTCCAGCGCAAAATGACCACAGCTCAAAACTTAACTGCATTCGATACCAACGCGAGAAGATAAATGCTTACCGAGAAAAGTGACTATAAATTTCAAGCAGTTGTTGCCCTTGCGTTATAAAACAGATATTGAAATAAAACGATGTTGCGAGAATTTATCACGCAACATATCACCACCTCCTCCCGATTAAAAAAAAAATGTGGAACATATTTTTTTTTTTAAATATCAAAGAGCATGCGATAAGCGGCTCAAAACGCACGAATTATGCGCTGATAATTAACTAAATTGCCAAACAATAGGCTAATTATAGAGTGTCTGGTGAGGATATACCTAAAAAAAAAAATAAATATGTCTCAAAAAATTTCGTGATGAAAGATAGACAACCGACGAATCACCCCCCACATCGAGTTTTATGAGCTACGATCCTGTATGTCCGTGGCGTAGAGGGACTCCAATACGTAGAACAAACATTTGAAATTATACAACTGCTGGAAGGATACCTGATACCCCCCCCACACTCCTCAGTCGTTACTATACAATGAACCATTCACCTCCCACAGATCCCATCTGACGACTTCAATATACCCCTAATTTAACCCAGCAAGCGCTACACCCAACACAGCATTACTAAGCCTACTCAACCACCCAACAACTCTAACTATTGTGGCTGGTCACTAAACTATACAGACCTTCCCCCGATAATTACTCATGTTTACCCACGACTGCGCACCCTCATCTTACCCTCACAACATGAAGTAAGTTCCCCCCTCAAGACGCTCAAAACCCTGCGTCCGAGCAGCCCCTGGCACTCACTATATACTCCACACCCGATGTCACCACCTCACTATCACCATTGTAGAAAGTAATTCCCTACACTGTTATGACTCTTAATACATTCTTATGGATACCTCAGGACGTTTGGACAAGACCCACTACTTTAGTTGGGTCCCACATATGTGGGCAATATCTACCAACAAATACACGTCGCCCCCATACCTCACCCCATGACACACAGAATCCGCTTTCCACGTTTGAAGTAGTACCCGTAGAATGCGCGCAAATGGTTGAAAACTCGAGAACTTATAGCACACTCGAGTACATGACTCCCCACGAACTCTAACAACTACATCCAACGTCTATGTAAGTCAGCATGTACATCTTCATGACCCAGTATAAGAGATGATACACTGTTGCGACCAGGAGGAATCTTTGTCAGATTTATAGGAACCTCTATTCCCAAACCCACGCTAACACCCTCACCACACCTAAGCATAAACCGAGTTAGGTATCTCTCTTACCTGCAATATGGTATATCTAGAAAATGTAACATAAACAGTGAAGCAGAGGACAATCTGCAAATTCCTGCATCCACATTCGGCAGCACCAATCCCAGTGGAAGAAGCATCACTTCCGAAGAAACATAAAGTCCTATCAAGAGTAGGTAATCCTCTAAGAATGGGAGGATAAAGAAAATAGTATTTCAATTGATTTGGTCTAGTGAAGATTGGCATTCATTCAGACCAACGGTTATCCAAATCACAAGGCGAATCCCATTCTTCAACAATCTTTGATAGAGGATGCCATGATCCCAAGAAAAATTTTGGAATAAATCTCCCACCAAAAATTGAATTAAACCTAAAAGATCCCTAACATTGTTTTACTTATTCTTTACAAACATGAGAACGTTTCATTATCTTCCTAATGATAATTTATACCTCTTCCCAACATCCCATTAACAAAACCCATCCAACCCCTCACAACTCCACATTAAAACCTCCCCACCCAGGAATCAAAAATTTCCCAAATCCATACAAAAGCTCTCCCCCAATAGAACATTCCAACCTGTCAAATTATCCCCCTCAACGTAGGAGTAACCCATCTCAGTAATCATACCCATAACCCCTACACCTTCTTTGTAATCATACCCATGTATCACTTACCAAATCAACAGAACCTTTCACATAAGGTATCCCTAACCCACACCCAAATATTTCATCCAATGTACATCTCAAACCAATCCATGCGACCTAACAACCGATCCATCCATTCAAATGAGACCAAAAGGCATATACAACTCCATTGATCCTCCATAGACCCTTCTAGTGTAAAAATGCAGTAACATTGGCACCAACCTGCTAAATAACACTCCTCATATCATTAACCTCATTAAATTCATTAAAAGTTCAAAATTCCAGTCAAAGACATCTATAACTTCCCCCCCCCTATCACACACCTAAAATCCCCCTTAACAAACCCCATCGGTTCAACATTCGAACCCTGTGACCTGATTCACAATTTGTCTCCAATCAACCATAATTCGTAAACCCTGTATCCTTCTTCCGACAAAAACCATCACCCAAATATGGTTAAGTCATAATCACCTAACAATCAAACTAATTTATCTTTCATCCATTCCTTTTCCACACCCCCCTATAACCCATCCCATCCACCATCACTTAACCACCACCCCAATAATTACTCTTCACAAACTCCATTTATCCATTCACTATCACCACACTACCAAATCCATAACCAATGGTTCACTAGAAAATTCCTACACGCGAAACACACACTCACCACCCACAACATCCACAAAAACAATACACTATACACCACTCCCCCAACCCCTCCCCCTCACCAAAAACCCTCACCACAA